>JAUBNY010000534.1:959073-970357 GCA_032275445.1 Crypturellus soui | reverse complement strand
TTTTTTTATCAGGTTATGCACAGGGGTGTTTCACTGTGTTAAAATATGTATTGTTCTCTGTTGTGCTCTCAGTACTCCATAGACCAAATTCAAACAGATGTTTTTTTTCTTACCTTAAACCTCTTCTCCTGTTCTTGCCTTAAACTCTCATGAAATTGCTGAACATAAATATTTGAATAAATTGTAGCTTCAGTTAACCTCCTCCCTTCTAAATCAATCAAACAAACAAATGAACAAAAACCCCTTCTTATTCTTGTTTACATGAAATCAGGCAGCCATTGCATATTTTCAATAAAATGTGTAATGTGTATGGTTATGTTGATCAATAAATACTTAAGGTATATACTGAGTCTTAGAGAATGAAATCAATGTTGTCTACTCTTGTGAAGTGGCCACTTTCTGGCATAAGAACTTAGAAATCTTTAGAGAATAATAAGTTAAAAAATGACAATAAGAAAAACTTAGGTAGTTAACTGTATTGTTATTTAGCTGCCTCAGCTCTTGTAGCCTGGATTTTTGCATTCTTTAGGTTATTGCATTTATTTATATTATATTTCTATAGAAAATATGGTACATGTAATTTATCTCTAGTAGAGAATGCATCCTTTAGAGAGAGAGACAGAGCGTAGCTACAGAATGTCAGCAGGGCAAAGAAGGGAGTTGCTTACCTGAAGCCAGAGAATAGCTTGAGAGACCTGACTATGATATGTTATATCAAAAGGCAATGAAGAAAAATAACTGATAGACAATAAAGTGCTTGCTTCTGAAATTGTTGAGTGATAATTTAAAGACAGATTGTAGTCAGGAATACGGCTAATCTTACTTTCTCTTGTTTATTTGTGTCTGTGGCTTGCATGCACTTGCATGTTACGTTTCCCTGTGCATATTCTACATTGTGAACTATTCACAATCTTGGATTTTTTTTGTATGTGTCAAAATTGTGAAAGTTTGTTTTCATGAAGCAAATCCATTGTTGAGACCTATGATTTTTTTTCTATTTTGATTTTTTTTTTGGAAACCTATCTGCTATATCCCATTTTTACATTTAAAATTGTTAATAAAAGTTTCCTTTCACAGCAAATACAAAAATATGTTCACATCTAGAAATCCTAAATTGCTTTACTGTAGTACAAATAGAAGATTCTTTGGTCACAGAATGTGGAAATGCTTCATCTGTCATTAGCAAAACTCAATGATTTAATACTGTGTGCATGTGTGTATATAAATGTATGAACGTATATATATATATCTAATATATCTAATATATTTAAAGTATTTAATAAAATATGGTTAAACTTAAAAGGAAAGTTCAAAATGTCCAGGTAGAATTTAGCTTTGTTCAAATGGAAAAAGCACCATTTTACTATTTTCATGAATGTTTCAATTTCAGTGAAGCCATTTTTTATTAGAAAATAGAAAAAAGGGTATAAAAATAATTCAACGCACAACCTGCTGTTTGGATTTTTTTTGACCAGGCTTCCTTTGGATGTTCATATGTTTTGCATTTCAGAAGGAGATGTTACTTTGTATTCTGAAACATACACCGGTAAGCATTATGGTAAGCTATTGAAAACATAAAATACTTCTTATATACACTGTTTGGGTTCTAGGTTAGTAACCCACTATCAAATGTGGTAGAACTGGCCAATGAGTCAAAAATTAGATTACATAGAGAAAACAAAAT
This sequence comes from Crypturellus soui, assembly GCA_032275445.1. Lineage (NCBI taxonomy): Eukaryota > Metazoa > Chordata > Aves > Tinamiformes > Tinamidae > Crypturellus > Crypturellus soui. Next base: position 968,673 of record JAUBNY010000534.1, on the reverse strand, counting down.
CTTTTTAAGCCTGATTCCTTCAGAAATCAGGCCTGCATAGTGTTAAAAGAAGACAAACTTATATAAGGAAGTGTAGAACTATATAATGTACTTAGATCAGTGTTTTCAAAGAGATCTAGGCTTTTTTTTGGTGGCAGTAGTGTTGATTACTGTGATTTATAGAAAACACCTGTCATCTGTACTCAATCAGTGTTGTTCTTCATTTGATATTTGTGAATTTGTGGCATAGGTGAAGACACTTTAAAACAAAATGCTCCTTCCTCTTTTCTGCTTCTTCCTTATTGTGTTAAACATAAATAATGTTGACAGGAGTTGGAAAATTGGAGATTGACTGTGACAGAAATTAGTCCACAGTTAGGAATAAGGAAAGGCAAGGAAGAGTTTCTAGTGCTGTATCATACATTAGAATATTAATAGACAGTTATACCAATTAGATAATAAGTTGTGGCTTCTAAGGAATATGCATGCTTTTAAAACTAAGTATTTTTACTGTCTCTTGTCTGAGAGAGGGAGAAATGGAATTGACTATGGAAACAGAAACACTAAAATAAATCTTAAATTTATCATATTTGTTTTTTTAATAACTGAAAGTGTAGTTTGAGATTTAAAAATTTTAATTCTCTCTTCTCTTTTTACTCCAATATCCTTTATTTTCATGTGCAATCAGACAAACATGAGAATAAGCTTTCATGCTGTGTGTATAAATAACTCCTCCAGCAACCACAAGGATTAAAACTTTGTATTAACTGCAATAGCTGCATTAACTGGAATGGTTTATCCGGGATACATTAACTAATAAACTTGCATCTATTTAAGAAGGAGTCTAATTAAGATACTTCTGTCAAATAAACCAAACCACATTGTTTATTATAATAAAGCCTACATAAAATAATGAATATAACATTTTCTATTTCATAATTTCATTCAAATGAGATGACTTAAAGGTAATTTTTACATTTTAAGCATTTAGTTTCACGACATTCCCTAGCAATTCACTAACTATAATGCCTCTAATGTTTGCCGTTATTAAGAAACATTTAATGTAAGATTAGATTAGTCATAAATTTTTTATAGGAAGAAAATATAGTCTTTAAGTTGCTTTTCAGTGTCTTTGTGCAGGCAGCTCTGTGCATCTGCATACCAATAAAAGGGATGCTGTATTAGCATATTGCAGTCCTGCCGGTTTGTCTTTTGGGTGATTCGGTCTCAAAATACTCTGAAGGCAATTTCAATTTTCCTTGCAAGCCAGAAAGGTAACTCTTGTGAGGACTTGCTTTCCCTCCCCGAAGCTATCATCTCAGCAGCTTCCCCTCATAGGATAGCAGCCTTTGGGAAAAAGAGTTATTGTCCCTCCCTGCCTCTGAAAGGCTGTCCCCATCTCTGCATATTACGGTTTGTACCTGGCACTGAGAGCAAAAGGTCCTCCAGCCTCTTTGCTGGAAACAGGCAGCGTTCTCCACTACCTTTCCAGACCTGTGTGCCTTGCTGTTTCCTCCGGTAATGCAAACACAAGTGTTTTTCATCTCCGCATGATGGTGTGGGGTTAGAGAGAGTTGTAGATCGGAGGCAGCAATTTTCTTCTTTTGCTTAGGAACTTGGGTCACCTTCTGAACTCTAACAGAAAACTGATTCATAGTTCCATAGAAGTAAGGCAGCTCAGTCTCTCCAAATCAGTCAGTGAAGAAAAAAGGCGACAAGAATTTGAATTTTTTTCCATATGGTAGGAATAATGCAAATAGAATTATTGTTCCTTTGGGATGCTTATTTTAACAACAACAACAAAAGATGAAGGGCAAGTTTTTTAGGAAATCAGTCATATTCTTCAGCTTTTTCATCAGTTCCTTTGCCTTCCGCAGTCAAGAAATTCTGCACCACCTGCTGGTGCTACATTAGGCCCAGGTCCCTGCTGACTGCTACTCTAATTTTTATGACCAGGACAGCATTTTCCCAAAGTTTCTCTCTCAGGGGGTCATCGCATAGGCCTAGGTTGTGATTCACCTGTTGATACTGAATTTCCACTGGATTAGTGATCTCATTTGTAAATGCATCCCGTCTTACCGCACACGGGCCCTCACACAGGAACTGCTGTCCTGAAACAGGTACAGCTGTAGAATATGGTCAGCGTGATACGGCACTTCCAGGGGAATGGCTATAGATTTACAAAGAAATAGTGCTCTTCAGAAATTATGCGGGAGAAGGTGAGTCTGTTGAATGCTTTATGGCTATTTTTGCTGTAGAAGTTTTAACGAGCACATAGAAAACAGTGTTTGCACTCCTGCCTGCCTTCTCCATTTCCCTTTTGCTTTTTGTGACTTAAAATGGTTGCTAAATATTGTAGAACTATTTAAACCAGTTTACTGAAGTGGAATTTGCAATGCAGTTTTAACAACTGTTTATTAGTTTAGATATATCCTCTGTTTTCTGCAGAGTTTTGTACATTAAATTGTTCAAGTATGCTTTGTGAATAAGAAATGTTGTGCTTCATTTGGAAGCTTGATATGTTTCCTATGAGATTTCCTGATACATAGGATAAATGCAGTTATAACCTAGGCTTGAAAAATGACACCCTAAAATTGGGAGTAGTTCAAGTGAGGAGGCTATAAATCATGGGGATGTTGCTATGCACATTTTTGGGGGATTTGGAAGAAACTCATGCCAGTGAGAAGTATTACATGAAATGGTGCAGGTTAGTTTGTGTTATTAAAGTCTTTCTTGGAATTTTCTTTTCTTTTTTTTTTTTTTTTTGGTGATCACAAAATTGAGGTATAGAGATGTTAACTTCCTTGAAAGTTGTTTTACCCCTTTTACCATGAAGTTGCATAATGCATATTCTTCCACATATAAGCAATAACATTCCTTCCAACAACACAACTGTTAAGAGACTAAAATACTGAAAAATACTTATGTATTACAAAATATTTTTCCTTTATGTGAAACATGGAATTTTTATGCTTTTAAAATAATTTTAGTTGTACTACATTAACTTAGCTGTGAAGTGTCCTTAATGGTCTCTACTAATAAAAACAGCAGTCCATATTTAATACTTAGAAAGCTGTTATTAAGCTGTATACATATGAATGTTGCCTTAGCTTTTTGCATTCTGCTTTTTTGGAAGAAAGGAATCAGAAAGAAAAAAAATAGACTAACAATATCCTTTCTTACTGTTTAATCAAAAACCATTGCAAAGTCAACAGCATGATAGAATTTATTTCCTTTCAGCACATACAAAAGAAATAGTGTGGTTTAGAATACCACCATTTTACCACTTAGCTGCCTTTTATGCTACACGATAAACACAGTGTTTCTTACGTAAGAGGACTATTCCTGACTTTCGTGCCTTCTCTAGAAAGAGAAAAAAAAAATAGTTTGTTGAGCAGAGATAGTAATGAAATCTCTTCTAAGGAGCTGATCTTTTGCTTGAGTTTACTTTGGACCCTCAGAAGGATACAAGCACTGACAGACACCTTTTCCTAGGTGTTGTGTCTGAGACCTCAGCCATGGTGGGCTCTCCAAGTTCATACTGTATATATGTCCTTTCCATCTCTAGGCGTGTTTGCTGAAGGTTCTCCCCTTCTTCAGTTTGTTTTTACAGTACCTATAGAAATGATGTGCTTAACCTGTTCTCTCCAAGGTTAAATTTCAGTGAAACTAACACTTTCGTGCCAGATTAATTAGCATGGCAAGCAAGCTGACACAGCAGATAGTATTGACTACACAAACCTGTTTAGACAGGAAACCAGGTTAAAATAGCAATAAAATAAATGCAACCTCTAATGCTTCTCTGTCATGTAGTATGGAAAGTGTTAATCTCTCTAAGTAAATATAGTTCTAAGGCATTTGTATGTCATGATGGTGCATTTGTTGTGAATATTTTTAAGTAGGCTGCCTGTCACTGCTGCGTATGAGTTAGTCATCGCTCTGTCTCAGAACAACTCTACTGTGTTCATCAGAGTTTTTTTTTTTTCCTGTAATGAATCAATAAAATTCTGGTGAAAGTTCTGGAGATACTGGTATTATACCTTGTTTGAAATCACCCATTTAATTCTCTTAGTTTATACTAGAAGCTGGAGCTAAAGCAAGTGCAGAACATTTCCCCCTTTCTCCCTTGAATCTTTCTGGAAAGAACACAGCATTCAGCTTTCCTTTTTTTTATGAAGGGTGAGTGCTTTACCTTAGAGTAAAACTTTGCTTAGAGAAAACTTTGGAAAGAGCTGCGTTCAGATGTTATTTGATCCAAAATGTGTGTGTGGGGGGAGGTGGTTAGCATTCTCGTTCATGGACGTATGTCTGCATCACGGAAGAGAAACAAAACTGGGAAAGCTCATAAATTTTGGATTTTTTTTTATAATAAAAGTAAATTTTCTTGACAGTCTGAAGTCAGGAAATGAAAAAGTGAAGGTTCTCATAGTAACACTAGCTTAGCTTCTTTGCATAAATTCTGTTTTGTTGTTGTTGTTTCTTGCATTATTTCTAATGCCATTTGTTCTGCCTTTCTTGCAATTAAAGAATGAGACATGGGGCAGTCTGGCTAAAGTAGAATATAAGTTTTCATTTCTTCAGTCTTGTGTGTTGATGATATGGCTTAATTTTACTGGTAAATAATTTTGAAATGTAAATATAAAGCAGCATATCCAAAAATGTCAGCAACCATGAGTGTAATGTGATAGACTGTGTCCCTCCAATGAAATAAGCAGTGAATTTATCAGCTAAGCCGTTCAATATCCTATATTTCACTCAGTCCTGCACCTTCCTTCATTACACACAGCTCCGAACATTCCTGTGTCTTTTATTACATTCTTTTATTATTTATAAATATTCACCCACATACATAAAGTGTAAAACTTTAGCTCTAGAATTTTGAAATGGTCACAGGCTTTAAAGAATACGCTATGTTTGTGTTCATGAGTTTTTGGCTTCCTTTTTTCCCCCCACTTCTGAAGAGGTGTGCTCGGCATTGAGTGTGCTGCCCTCTGCTGCCTTGTCTTCTTCTCGATGTGGCGTCACCGTTCATGTTCTTCACCCAGATCAGGGAATTCTTTCCAAGGAGGTGCCTGCGTGAGGGCAGCTTAGCCCTGCTGGAGACAGTGACCGTGGTGGGCCACAGCTTGGTGATTGCTGGGTGTATCTGTAGGGCCAAGGCCGGTGTGAAGTCCAGCAAGGGTCAGGGGAGCAGGATCAGCAAGGACATCTGTACCCACAGCGTAGTTCAGGCAAGGACCAAGAGTGAAGGCCTGAGCTTACATGCAGCTCCTGAGCAGGGACAGGTTTCTGGCAGGCTTTTTCATGGAGCTCTTTTCGCAGTAGTCTGCCCCAAGGTTACCCAACAGCACTGGTGTTGAGGCACAGGGGGTTAAAGCTAGGGAGGTGCGAGGGTGAAGGATACAGAGCTGCAGTGCTCCTGCACCTCATGTAGGGCTGAGCCTCCCTCTGTGAAGTATGGCCAAATAGTCATAGTTTGTACCATTCCTGTCTTCAGTGCTATGAAATGGTGTGAGACTGGAGCCAGGATGTGAGGAATTAACAAAAATGGGAAATTTTCCCCTACGGTACTTGCTTCTATTGCCCAGCAATAGAAATCATGCCATGGAACTTCCTATCATCAGCAGCAGAAGCCTAGATATGAACATTGCAAATCCAGTGGCAACTTCTGATCTCAGTGACTCACGTTGGCACCGGAAAGTTAGGACCTGATACTGCATAGGGACTGCTGGTAAACAGAGCTGAAGAATAAACTGAGCTGGAGAAAAATCAATTTCTGAGAATACATAAAGATTCTTGGGCCTTGTAGTATACTTATAACTTTAAAACTTATATTTGGTTCAAAGGAGAAAACCTCCCATCCAGCATTAGATACTTTTGCTGCCCCATGAAACAATAAGTTGTCTGTCTTAAGCTTCACAGTGTAGTAAACTGCCTAGTTTGTTTACTTTTTTTCACTTGTTTTCTATAGGAACTGAGAAGCAGTGTTGCTTAACATATTAAGGTGAATAACTAGGAAATCTTGCTGACTTCCCTCAACTGTGTGAAGGCCAGCACTAGCTAACTAATGAGGATAGCTCAATTTGATGTTTTTTTTTGCGAAGGAATGCAAGAAAAAACTTACACCAGAGAGATAAAGTTGTTCTCCTTTGCTTCCCTTGGAAAAAGAGTAAGGGATATAACATTATTAATATTATTCATGGAAGAAGATGTATTTCACCAAAATAATTCCAGGAGATCAAAGAAAATTGGCTAAACTATTACCTGAAGGTCAGGCAGTTCCAAAATGTGCCCTTGGGACTTCTTTTCATCCTGAAGATTTATCCAGGGGGATAGCTGCTTTTGGTACTTTTCAGTATGATTAAGGTGATCTATTTTATTTCCTAAAACTGAGTTAGAGATGATGAATTTTGGGTCTTATAAAGGATAACTTATTCAGCAGGAGGGCAGATAAATGTAAGTGAAGGACTTGTGGCCTGGAACTGTTATTTGGATATCCCTCAGTCTGTTAGGAGGACTACCTGCAGTGTTATATTCAGATACATTTATTCACTCTATTTTTATCCTTTTTTTTTTTGCAAAGTTCTAAATTACAGTTATCAAAATTTTCCCATTTCAGATTTAGCAATGTAAAACTTTAAACCCAAGTGAGTAGTCTTCAATTTGAATTAAAACTTGTATCTCCAGGGATTGTAAACTCAAATAAGACCTCTTTCTACTAAAGAGATACTGCAGGTAATATGAAGTAATTTAGAAATTCTTTTCAGAGTTGATCTTCCCCAGTCTCCCATCACACACAGACACACACGGGAAGGGGAAACAGTATTTGAGAAAGAAAGGTACAATTCCTTGTGTTGACACTGCTTTGCATTAATCCATTTTTTTCTAACCTCCATGAGCCCTTGTCTTTGGCAAATGCTGCTTATTTACATCTTTCTATCACACCAAGTTACTCATAACTATCTCAGTTTTACGATAAAACACACATACAGCTTTTGTCCCTTTGATCTGTCTGTTGTGGTAAAGGATTGTTACAAACTGTTTTGCCGTTTGAGAAGTGGAGCAAAACCACAGGTCCTAAAGAAAGCACAGGCAGGTTGTCCCAAATTGATGATGTCTGACCATTTTGTTGTGTAGTTTTGTAGTTGTGTAGTTGTGTGCCTTCTCACAGAAGCTACGTACGCTATGGGTATATAATTGTATAGAATTATACCTATATATTCCATATATATGTATATACAGTCCTATTTATGTGTGCGTACAATCATCTTTGCGGGAACAATTCTTAATTCTCAAGGTGTAACTTTTCTTTCACATGAGGTTTTTGAAGCCATGATCATCGGTCATTCAAATGATCATGAAACATTAAGGAAACCAGCAGTCAATGTTCTTACAGGCAGCTATTATCATTTGGGTTTCAACAAGCCCTATCATACTGTGTGTTTATCTCAGGAATAGGACTGTGCAGCTCTAGTGATATCACCTCTCAGAAGGATGCCGGCCTTTACAGGTGAAGTGCTTCTGTCCCTCAGAAAGCTCCTGTTTTGGAAGAAGCCTTCCAACCGAAGTGTTCAGCATTCACGTAATATTTCTGAGGACTGAAATACTGAAGGGAGAACATGTTAAAATGTTTGAAGAAGTGATATACATGTTCTAAAGCTGAAAGCAATTAATCTTTCTACATATGCTGGAAAGGAGCAGGGTAAAACAGTGATTCAGCCCACCACGGGCAACACAACTACAATGTACTGTTTTAACAGCTCATCCTGCCCAAATCTTCCCCTGAATGTATTGGTGTGTGGCATCATTTTATTCAGCAAACACATTAAAAACAAAACAACACAAAAATCCAAATCCTCAAGGTCAGGCAGTCCAAATAATGACAGGCAATACAATTGCATTTTTATATGTAAACAGAAAAGGAGTGGGAAAGCTCTTTCTCATTATGCCAAGTAGCAGTCTGGCTATGATTTAATGCATTTGAAATTAAGTCTGTCTCTTCAGCTGTACACTTCTCCTAGGTCTGCAAAACAGACTGGCAGACAGCGTGAGCAGATGCTTTTAGTTGGATCAGGCACATCTCAGACAAGGGAGAGGTTTCTCCATGCTAGTATTTCAGTCCGAGATCGCCCTTTGAGTGCTGGAGCGGGACGGCAGCAGGAGGCTTCACGTGTTTCCCAGATGAGCTGTTGGACCACATGGTTCTACTAGCATGTCACCATCGAAAGCCTGTGTTTGTGTTCATGGGAGAAAGACAGCTCCCCTTTAAAGATCTCTGCTAACTGTAGAGAGTAGCTTATTTTTGCATTCAGTAGCTTTTATGTGTGCTGTTTTCTACATCAGCTCTGTGAAAAATGACTCCCATTGGCCAGCAGACCCAGATCCCTTTTCCTTTCTCACTAGGAGGCCCTGGCTCTAGTGATCTTCTTCTAAAAAATGCAGAAAATATCCGATGTCTTGGCATCTGTCCTTCTTCAATATACACCAATAAACAAACACCTCTAGACTGACATGAGATATGATATGACAGAAAACATGTTTGGAATTAGGACTGAGTGTTGCTAATGGACATTGTTGGAGGTGTGATTTGTTATTCTTGATGTGTTCAGCTCAAAAATTGAAATTTTGCAGTAGAAGAGAAAATATTCTGCAATCTTTGGAAAGTGATTATGCCGACTTAAAAATCAGAAAAAAAATAATGGATAAGAACAAGGAGTTAGAGAAAAATAAAGAGTTTAAAATACCCTTCTTGGTCATTATCTATATGCATGATTTTTCCTTGTTGCTCTTTTGCTCTTTAATTTTTTTTTCCTACTTAGAATCTTTCTTATCTGGATCTCTAGTTCTTCCTGTTTCCTTCATACCTTAGCTGCTCTTTCAGCAAGAATGTATGGACTGAAAATGAATTGCCTTTTTAATTAATTCTGGAATTTGAAGGCCACTTTTTTTGCCCTGATTACTTAATTGAAGGAGAACCATGCATTGTATATTAAGTATATTAAGAATGGTATAGAACTCTATAGAAGGGAGAACAATTCTTTTGATTATCATTTTTTTAACTTGCTTCCTAGAGCAAGAGAGAAGCCAAAAAGGCTATAGTACTCTATTCTTCCTTTAAGAAGGATTGTGATGGCCCACATGACAATCATCACATCACATACATTTAAATACATCACAATCACATACATTTAAGTTGTATGGAACATTTTCTTGTTCCTTTTACACCTGCAGAGGAAATGGAAAATATGTTTTAAGAAAGGAGAACATTGAACACCTTTTGCACCTCTTTTCCTCACCTTTCAGACTGATTTCTTGTTCACACAGAATCCTACTTTTACCCTTCCATCATTTCCATCACTATTTTCTCATCTGATTTTTTTTTGGGGGGGAGAAATATATGATCACTGCAAGCTGCTTGCTTGACTTGTTAGATGCAATCCGTATGAATCAGTCAGAATGTGACTTTGGACAATAAATATCTCTATTCAAATTCTAATCAGTATTTTACCTTATCTAATGTGTTTGCCCAGTTTGATATCAGAGTGAGTCATTGTTTTTTTAAAGGAATGTATTTAAATAAAATTATCAAATGCAGTGAATAAGGTATCTAAACAGTAAAAT
>JAUBNY010000534.1:899691-955072 GCA_032275445.1 Crypturellus soui | reverse complement strand
CTGGAAAAGAAACTAGAAACACAGTTTAAAAATCATGAATGTTATTGGAAAAATCCTGCAGTAGAATAAAAAGAAGTGACCGAGAAACAAGGAACAATGTGCTTTTTGCAAAGCTTAGAAGACTTTAGGAGCAGCTTTCTTGACATCAGAAATTACAGATACTTTATGTATGCGTTTGGTAAAATCAGTGATGGTTTGTGTGTTTGTGTTTTGAAAGTGATTTTCCTTTTCCTCTAGATTGTTTTCTTCTTGAGACCACTTTGTGCTGTTATGCTATGTAATTCAAATTATGCTATGTAATTAATTTTATACTAGTCAGAGATTGCCAGTGAGTTCTCTCCAAGGATTTTTTCAATCTAAAAGCTGCCAAAAGCTCCAAGATGAAGATGTGGTTTTAAGCATTATTCTACTGCTGCAATGGAAATCTCCTTGGTAGCATTCAAACCCATCTCTTCAGGACATGTAACATTTTACGGATCAGTTCAAGACTCTGGAATTCCCCTAAGAGAAAGGAATCATCACAAACCTCATTATATTTTGGGATATATATTTCCTTCCATTGGTAGGATTATTTTTAACCTTGCCTAAGTAAACACAAAGCACTATGTTAAAAAACACAACAAAACAAAACTTCTAGTTCCTCTCATCTTAATCTGTCAAACATTCTCCTTGCCTGTGGAAAAGGGCAAAGGGACACATAATATATCATAGGTATGAATCATACTTCTGTATGCTCTCCTGGAAAATTCTCAGATGTTTTTAGGGGGAGGAGGGGAGAGATTGTTAGAGGGAGGATTCAGTGAACATACCTTGCTGACATGCCAAAATTTGTGCTGGTCATTTTTAATGCATACCTTGTGGTAACTACAGATCTATGTACAGATGTAGTCATTCATAACCCCATTCCTGTTTCTATTTGAAAGAAAAAAGTGTGTGCAACTTTCCACTAACCTGACATTAGCAACAATTTGTGTCCTGGTTCGGAGCGGCACTCTCACAGGTGCATCTGATGTTTTCATTCACTACGGAAGATTTTCAGCAAAGTCAACAGTTTTATACCTGCATATTTTGGCAATTTAAGATGCCACTGCAAACAAGGCAGCAAAGAACTTTTATATGCCTTAACACAGGCCCAAAGAAAGCACGTTAACTGTCCTGTAGGAGCTTAGGATGGCACCAGCACAATGCCTTGTTCAGGTTGTGTTTCCCATACTTCTTTTCTTGACGGCCTTTAAAGGCTGCCTATTTATATTTATCTATATTATTTACATGTAAATACTTCAAAATCTCAGTGGAGGGCTTTGTTTGTTCTATTTCAGGAAATGACTTTGATACCTTAGGGAATTCTTAATGCTTCCTAAGTCATAGGATTTAACATCAGCTGATAGAAAATAGAGTGCTGAGATCTAGACTAAGTCAGACTTCTAGACTAAGTCAGAAATTTAATTCAGAATGAAAGCTTTTGGTTGACTGAGCTAGAATTGTAAATTTTAGAATATTTTGTCTTCTAGTTAATTTCTTTTGATAATTTGCAGATTTATGTTTGAAGTTATTGAATTCCATAGATATTTCATAAGGGAAGGAGAATTTTGGAATGCTATACAGAGATACCCAGGAGAATCTGAGGATCATAAAGAGGATTTTTTTTTTTCCCGGTAGGAGAAAGTAGGAAGAAACAACATGAGTTTCTTTTCTGTTTTAAAAGAGTGTATGGTCCCTCTCTACATGTCCAATAATGACACTGGAATGATATAATCATGTTTTTCATATCTGTTGTGGGATGATTTGCAGGGTGATATGAGGAAAACAGTTGTATATTCTGTTTCTTTGTCTATTTGGGTTATGTGGTGTGGAGTTTTGTGTTTATGTGTCTGTCTTGATTCAGAGAGTGAAGAAGAAGTTCACATTATTGTTCTTTTTTTTTAACTATGTATTTTAATGAATAACCTTGAGAGCTATAAGTATTAGCCTCTTCTGCTTAAGCCAAAAGGCATTAGCTCTGTGAGGTCTTAACTGCTAGAGGGGGAAACAATGTCAAGATCTAAGGTTGTCCTATTTTTCTTATTGATGAAGAGAATAACAGGATGTTATGGACCCCCATCAATTGTTTGACTGAAGAGTCATTTATGACAAAAGATATTTAACTAAAAATATATATCAACAAATATACATTCACTTTAGTCATCTCTGGTGTGTTTATAGTTTTCTCCAAGAAAGATATCTAGACTCATGTGTAAAGGAGCATGATTTTTTTTTAACTTGAACTGTTAGTCAACTCTTCATTTTAAAAGGCCTGTTTTTTCCCTACAGCCTAAGAAATATGTAGTTCACCTTTTCCTTTTATAAAAATAATTTCCTGAGGATTCCCTGGCTTAGAGAAAGCACTGAATAGATTCAGAAATCTTGTACAAGCCGCAGAAAATCAGTTCTCTTGTGAATGTTGCAGAAACTATTTGAATATCTTTTTGTATAAAAAGTTTGGAAAGAAAGTTCTGTGAGAACATGATTTAGTGTTTCTAGGTAACTGGCTTCAAAGGTTCTTGTATTATAAAAGCCAGATTTCTTATACTTGTTCTGGGACAAAACCTTTTCATAAATTTTACTGATGATTTATTAAAAAAAAGAATCCACCTGCATAGAAATTCTCCCTGAATGTTTCAGTTTTGTGCAAAGGTATGTGGCCATGCAGGTTTTTAAGAGGACTATAATGCTGAAGAGTGATTGTGAAAAGCTATTATCCTTTCAGAAAGATGGGGATCTAATCACTAATGTTTAGCATTTTGTTTTGTTTTTTGTTTTCTCTTTTTGCTTGAAAAAGCTACACAAAGACAATGTATATCATCGTAAGTCAGATGTTATTTATTACTTGAATACTGTGCTTAATTGTTCCATTAAATGACCCTTATGATGGCTGTGGTGAAAAATGGGCATGAAGAGTAGGTCTGGATCCTGTTTTCTTTGCTAGCAGTGCTTATTTAGAGGCAGCTTTCATAGAGGTAATAGGAGCTTTGAGAGATCAGCGAGCACCTTCATCCTTGCCCAGACTGCTGGATCTAAGCTTAGTAACTATTGTTATGAGTGTGTCAGTAACCAACCTCATCCTAAATGTTGGTCTATTATTTATTTGTTTATTTAAAGGCACCGTGCTGAAACTTTACCGGAAGAAACTTTGTAGGCAGTAAGTATTGATGTACTTTACATTCAATGTTCTTTCCTGTTTAATGGATGTGAATGTCTAGCAGCTGAGTTATTATGTAGCAGTGAAAGCTATTTGCACGATTTCCCTAATAGACAGCTGACCGTGAAATAGGGACTTCAATAGTTTTTCAGTAGATAATCTGTTCAGAAAAGTTTTATTTCTAGAAATGCATCCAAAAGAATGTTGACTGCTTTTTCTTTTTTTGCTTATCTGTTTAACTGTCTTTGTACTGCATTCTGTAAGTTGGCTTTTAATATATTAATATCTGTGAATTTTGCATTATTTTCTCTTATTTTAGAACAGAACTATCAATTTCATTACTTTTATAACCCCCTGGAAAATTTTCAGCTCTCAAAGTTTATCTGTAATATATTTACGACCTCACAAAGTGAATTCATCATTTTTAGAAAGTTAGACCACATCTGACTTGGATCAGAAACTCAGAAATGAAGAATCGAAACTCTCAAGAGACTGGAGAAACTAGCTCCAATTAACCACGCGCCCACTTTCTATTAAACTGATTGAAAGAGAGAAAAATATAGTGTTCCGTAATTTAAAGATTCCATTTTAAAGGCAGGATAACTGAATAAAAAGCTGTTTACTTAGTTGAATTCTATTTTGTTGAGGAGATGACTGTCTCATTTGTTTAGCAAGAGGTTAAAGAGAAACTAATCCTTTAGGCTTACTTTGAAAGGTGGTTATCTTTCTTGCAATTGTTTACTTTGCCAGAAACAGTGTAATTGTTTTTGAAACCCTTATGTTCCTAAAAAAATAAACTTATTAGAAAGAGGAAAAATATCACTGGCATAAGCATCGTCTTTAAACAAATAAAAAAAAAATGAAATTGCTTTTATTAAGTAGAGGCAAGTAAGTAAGAGCAAGTAGTGGCATTTTGCATGAGGTAAGCTCTGATAAAGCTTTTGCAAAGAGATTTTTTTGAGTGTCGAGTTTTCCAATAGAAGTATCATAGGTTATGGGAAGCAGCATAGTAGTATGGTTGGCTCAAGTTAATTACATTTATTCAGATGAAATGCTATTCTCCTGTGCTCTTCTGGAGAAGCAGAGAAAATACGGGAACCTTTCTTAGTCAGCATTTATCTATTTCAATTATTTTTGACAGTGTGTGTTGCATGTGTGCTTTAGCTACAGCGCCTTTATATCGACAGTTGGTAGCACAAGCCTTTTAAAGCACAAAGGGTAGCAGTACTTCAGCCAATCTGTGATAAAAGGGAAAAAAATGAAATCACTATGGAAACTGCAGGAAGAATCTAAAAGCTTTCTTTATAAAGTAAACGTCTGATGTTTGTGACTGCGGGGGCAAAAAATTCATAAATCTGTATGATGCTATCATTTCTGATTTGTTATCACAGCAAATGCCAAGTCTAAGCAGTCTGACCTTAGCCTTATTAAGTGCTTTCTTTTCAGAAATTGTTATTATTTGACAAAAGAGAGCCTGCAGTGCTGCAAGGGGGGAAAACTAATATATTTAAAATGGGTGTGTGCCTCTGTGTGGCTATATATATGTACCTTTTTTCCCCCACAAAGCTCATGAAGTGAAGAATGCTGCGTGTGGGAACACGGGGACTCCTGAGCACAATTCAGAAAACTCTGTTTCGTCCCATTACGTGCCTGGCTTTGATCTTATATTGAAAATCTCTGAGCCTCTCCTGCAATGCAAAAGCAAATAAATGCTGATAGAAGGAATCCTCTCTCCCTGCAGCACACAGGGCCTCTAAGACTGAAAAATGAAGGTGACCGTAAGAGCTCTGATGAACCTGTTTGGACAACAGACAGCAACAAATACCTGTCTCGGCAGAGGAGTTTAAGAGCACTGCAGAGATCCTCAGACAGTGCAGAATATCTTGGCTTACAGAGGCCACTGTCTTCATGGCAAAACAATACCAGCCCGTCTTTCTGCCTACCTACAGCTGAAGAACTGCGGGACCAGGAGCTGAGAAGCATACAGCTTTTAAACTTGAATTTCCTTGTATTATTAAGGAAAAAAAAGAAAAAAAAGAAAAAAAGAAAAAAAGAAAAGAAAAAAGCAAGAAACCTGAATTCTAAACAAGATAGCATGAGGAGGTACTTGGTAAGTATTTTTATTGCATGTGGTTGCTTTATCTTTAACATTATTTTTAGTCCTATGTATATGAAATAAACAGGGCTTGTATGAATTTTGCTTTTTGGGGGCTAAATTTTTATCTACAGAGAAATTTAATGTTTTAAACATTTTAATAGGTTTGCTTTTCCAACCCTGATAGCTGTTGATTTTTTTTTTCTGTATTAGTGTGTAAGCATTGCAAGTTTGTTGTTTCAAGGTGCTCAGAAAAGCACTGTTGTTCTTAGGCTCTTTGAATATAAACATGTCTAGTAATAATATGCATTATCAAATATTTCTTCTATAAAATAACAGATTTAATGTTCATCTCAGTATGACAGTTTTAAAATATAATGATAATGACCAAAGCCAGGCAAACCTTTTCCAACCAAACAGCCAAAATCTCCATACAGTGTGAATATTTTAACTCATATTGAGCAAGGTTTTATCTGCAGATTAAATTTATAACAGATTATTATGATGTTATAGATACATTAATTTTTTTGGCTATGAGTGTGAGAGGACAGAAGAATTTAGATTTTACTGTGAATGCTACTGAAGTGTATGATATTATTAACAGTAAAGCTTTTCAGGTTAACAGCAGAAAACAGAGACAATACCCTATTTGCAATAACAGGTCAGTCTTCCAGTAATACATGTAAATCCTAAGAAAGAAATAATTTGACATATTGGCTTCACTGTAGCTTTTTATACATATAATGAAAACAAATGCTCTAGGAGAAAATTTGCCTTTGTGGAATAGAATTAAATTACCTTTTAAAGGCTGCCCTAAGTAGCACTAGCTAGAGGGAAATCCAGTAAGATTTTTAATTCTGAATTGTGATGACTTTGCTACATTTATAAACCATGTTGTATTCTGATTTTTATCAAAAGATTCCAAAGAAGAAAACTGTCCACAGCAGGTTGAGGCTACAGGGGCAGACCTGACTGTTTTTTTTCTCCATCCAGCTACGTTACTTGTGACCCTTCAAAACCAGCGATTCCTGTGGATCAGCGCTTAAAGCGGTACGTCCAAATTGGCTCTAAGTTGATGACAACTGCTAATAAATACAAATTCCTGTTAGCAGGTGAATTGTCAAACTGGAATATCTGTAATGTAGTCTGAGTACTTAAATCACTCTGCTTAATGACCAGGGAAAAAAAACTCTATTGATGATCATCAGATATGAGTTGTGGTTGTTTCTACGAAATGTCTTATTTCTTGTCTTGATATGGAAGTGGGTACAGAATGGATTTAAAAGGTAAACTTTTTGTAAAGAAATGATTTAGTTTACCCAGCAATGTGTGAGTGAGTATATCCTCTTGTAATAATGTTAGTTAGTTAGGAAGGAAACTCTTCACATTCGGTGTTGAGTAGAGGTTTTATAAAATATGTACTTGAGATTCACAATCTGAAACCTTAAAAACCTTTTTTGAAGAGTGATTTTGTCTACTAATGTTAGCTCTAAAGTAACCGAGTGGGAGAGAGGGAAGATATTGTTAACTTCTACACATTTTCCCAACAGATCACGTATCAAAAGTATAATTTGTAAGAGGAATGCAAACTGGTGAAATGTATCTCTGATGCTGGTTTCCTATGTTATTATGTAGAACATTTGTAATTATCTTGCTGAATCCTAATCCCTGACATTTGCTTTCACAAAGAATCTGGTGCAGAATGCAATACCCTAATTATGTTTCTGTGAAAAGAGTTGAAGAAAAAAAAAGAAGTTGTGCTCTTTAGGACAGTTTTAAAGAAAAGCTATTTAATTAATGTATTTTTTTTCTTCAAAAGACTAAGGATACTTTATCATCTGTAATTGCTGGTTGCTTTATACCACAATGTATAAATATAGTTGAGCATATGTTAATCATAAGTTCTTTTCTAAACTACATGCTGTACTTGCTTACATCCTAAGCAAAACAGACACTGGCTCTATTCTAAATATTTATATGTCTTTATACATGCTATCTTATGTTTTCAAGTATTTACTGCAATAAATAAAGTGTAGTTACCATCTTTTACATATAATTTTATTTAAAAATAACCTGAAATTTTAAAAGAAAATAGCTCAGTGCCTTCTCATATTTTACAGTAGCTTTTGTATTAAAGAAGCAAAGATCACGAATAATAGTGAGTTTCATTTGAGTAATGGCTCATAAAGCTCTCCCTGTGTTGTGTTCTTTTATATAGGTAACTAGCAACAAACAATGTTAAGTTGTAAAGCTGATTTTCTATCACTGGGAGAGCTCGCTTTTTATAGATAGTTTGTCTATGAACTGAGACAAAAGGTTAATTGAGGTTACATACTTAGATACATTATGTGTATTTCACCTCTGTAACACAATTAGTTACTGAAATACCTCTTTGTATTTGGAATGAATAATTTCTTAATACAAAGCTATTTACTGAAGAATCATTAAAGCTGAATCTTTAAAGGAAAATGGATACCTGATACTGGCATGGGGCTTTGTTCATGAATGTGTGACTGTGTGAGTTAGCTGAAAGAAATTACTTCAGCAATGTATTCACAAGCAAAATTCTCAGCACAGGAGTTTTCTACAGAATATATATAGTTTTCTTTATGCTCTCCTTTCAGGAAATCAATTCAAATAGTTCAAATATCCTACGGTACATGAGACGAGATATTCAACATTGCGCCCACGATCCCACAATGCCTGCTTTGATTGAGCAAGCCGTACAATTAAGAAAAAAGAAAAAGAAAAAAAAGAAGGAAGAAAAGGCCTGCTTATTCTTCCTTAAGCAGCTGTCTAGCCTTGTGGTTTTTTGTTGTTAAAAGAAAAAAAAAAAGTGCTAATCCATATAAACAAGCAACACCCTTTTCATAAATGAGATAATTTGTACTTTATAGTAGTAGCTCTACAGCTAGGATCAGTTGGTTGTGGTAGATTGACTGGGAAGAAGTGTCATCTTCCTGCTCACAGGCAGCCTTCAGTGAGTGCACAAAGTCTTTGGAAAGTTTTCTCCAGTATTGTCCAAAAATGTTCTCTCCTCAGTGGATGCAGCCTGGGTTTTTTTCTAGTAAGTTCTAGAAAACTTACTAGAGGAAGTTCTGCATTTGTAGTAAGTGCAGGTTTTGTGCACAGTACCTAACCCCGTCATTATATCCCTGTGGAAAGTTTCTGTTCCATTCCCCTATAAACTTCCTTTTTATGTTATTTCTTAATTGTGCTTGCACGTCCATAGATATCAATCCAGGAGCTGACCAAACACACTCTAATAACTCAGTGTTGGAAGATAAGTGGGAGACTTGATGCAGGGTGGAATATTCCAGAATAACGTAATGAGTGAGGCCTACTTGAAGGTTGAAATCATATCTGACCATGCTGAGAAGCTTGTCACATGGTCAACAACTGCACTGAGGAGAAGAGTTTTCACAGTTTGGTGTTAGTGCTCTCCATTTTGCAACGGTGTGGTTGTGCTGGGTAGAAAATAAATTACCATTGCCCTTTGGAGTCACAGCTTCATAGCCAGCTTCTCGGCTGAATGCAGCTGGCATAGCTACTCCGAAGTCAGTGGAGCTACACCAGTATCCAACAGCAGCAAAGCTGCTGGTCATGTATTTCTCCATTTTTAATTACCTTTTGTGTTTTAGTAACACCTGCTAACAGTTTGCCCAAAAGAGGAAGGAAACCGTTGCAGAATGCTGCAGAATTTGTAATAAAGTTCTCTTTGTATGTAAGAAATCTATTAATTTGTAAGTATATTTTTAATTGCAAGCTTTCTTTTTGCAACCTTTCTTTCTGCATATCTCTGGACATTTACATAAGCTGATCATAAAAAGTATAATTCAATAGAAGTTTTATCCTTAAAGACAGATATTCTGGTTGACACAAATGAGATATTTTGGAATAAAACAACAACAAGACTTGTGAATGCTCAGATCTGGTTCCGTAAAATGAATGTGATAGTCTAGAGGATTTCTGCTGTGCAGGGTGAAGTATCCTGAATAAGACTGATTTGCTTTTTTGTTTGCTTCTTTGCTTGTTACACTGGAAGAATTTCAAAAGGCACTGGACACTTGCCATTTTGGGGGAAGGTTAATAAAATTTTCCAATATTTCGAAAAGATCACTCAAAATACTACAAAGTGACCATGAGCAACTTTTCAAATAAATTGCATGCATCTTTTTAACATATCTTTATGAAGTTATTGGTGAAGAAATCATTATTTATGCAATGGATAAAAGCTTTTTTGAATTGATAGATTCTTTCAGAGTAACTATGTGTTTTGAAGTCATACCTCTTATATGCCTTCTTGTTAGCAGTCTGAATGTTAAAAAAGCATATTCCAAGTCATACTGTTGTGTTAAAAGTTTTGTGTCATGTTCAACTTCTACACTACAATATTGCTTTAAAACCATTCAACCAATCAACCCATCAAAGGACAAGCATACACGTGTGCATGGACATCCCACTGCAACCTGCTTGAAGTTAAGACAGGTTTAAACAGAATGAGGGGACAAAAATGTATATTCAAAAAGTGGGCTGAAATTATAACAATATCTAGGATCGTTACTTTTTCATACATTACTTCATTATTTGCTAAAAGTCAAACACAAAATGTAAATGTCAGGTTATTTTTTCTAACACCTTCCCTGGTTATGCCTCTATGAATAAATTCTTAAGTTTCATATCATATTTAAAACAAAACAAAACAGAACTTGTGATGTAATTTGCTCGTTAACCATTTTAGTCTTGTACCAGATTTATATTTTATATGCTGCGCCTTATGCCAGCTAACTTGCTCTCTCTAGCACAGTTTTCTGTGGGAGACCTCACCTCCATTCTCAATACTGAAAGTCAATCCTGGAAATCTGTTTCTAGTTAAAAAACACCATTTGCACTAAATAAATCTGTTTATTAATAACTTTAGACTATTTGCTCAAAGCTGCAAGGTGACAATTCAAACTCTTCTATTTTCTCTTGAAATATGAGCATGCAGAAGAACACAGGGCGCACGCTATTTCCCTTAACGGAATTTGCTTCCTGATTTGCTGCTAACGTATACTATTGCTATGATATCCAGCACGCGGCCGGATCAGATTTCGAAATTAAAGTCAATGCTGCTAGATCTACGTACGCTTACTTCCTTAGCAGAAGAAACCTAAAACATGTTCCTAACAAAAGCCGAGTGACCGGTGCTGATGTTTTCTTTCTTCTCTGCCCCTCCCTGTCTGGAGCATAAGGAAATCTTTGTGAAAAAGTAAAGCCCCAGGAAATAAAGAGTTAAAGCGAAGGCAGGCTCGCGGGTTTGTTGAGATCTGTCAGAGTCTGAGTGGCTGGCTCCATATCTGTCTCGGGAACAATAGCTACCTGTATTCTGCACGGGCTTCTGGGCAGGCACGAGCAGCCTGCAGAAGGTCTGCCTCTCTCAGAGGTTTCTGTAGTGGGAATCCCTAATGACAGCCCTACTTTTCACTGGGAGGGGGAAAGAAAGAAAGAAAGAAGGCAGGGAAAAAAGAGATCTTGCCTACTCTGTAGATGAAAGAGAGAGCTTTGATCATTCTCCTTCAGCCTTGACTTGGCCTGAGGTTTGGGTTCTCAGTGTTGAAGTCAGCGGGCTCCCCTCTCTCCCACGCGCACGCACACGCACGCTCGCTCGCACACGCACACACACACACACGTCTGCACACCCCTGTGCGGGTCCGGGCAGGCAGAGCGGTGTCACAGCTGTAAGCGAGGCGCAGAGCAATAAACATAGCAGACCCCATCTCCATGGTGGCGAGAGAGGGCACTGGAGGTGACAACAATGGAGAAGGATCTTTCTTCTGACAAGTTTTCGGTAAGGAGAATATTTATACCCTCCGCCAAGTATTTTATAGCCTTCTAAATAAGTTAGGAATTGCTAGCTTTCAAATGTGCCTTGTTACAGAAATATTTCCGTTTACTGCTGTATCCAGGCTGTTACTAGCTTTTAAACCTGTAATTGCCGTGCTTTGTGTGACAAGAGTGTTTGCAAAAAGCAGGGGAGATTTTTTCGTAGAGGTGGTGGCTACTATAGTTACATTTTAAAATATGTAACATTTCTAACCTTTGCGTTTTTAAAATTCATTGCAGAGCTCCATTTTAGCTAAGTTAAAATTATACGTAGCCGCAATAAATATCCAGATGCAATAAAATGCTGTGTAGCTGACAGTACACATGCAATATTAAAACAGTGCTCCCTCAACCCTAATTTGTAATTATTTTTGCACCCTTAACTGCACTGGGGTCAGAGAGTTTTAAAAATTAATGAGGTTCCCTGCTGAGTTCAAATAGTATAATCTACACGAGTTGTCGCTGCAGAAGGTTGAAATTATTTCTGCATATTTTTAACGTAGGTGTAGTTCTTATTTTAATATACTTTCTTTTGAATATTTTCATTTAAAGATAATCGGCGATAAGAAAGGGTTGATGATCTATATTTAATAACGACAAATTGAGTGCAGGGAAAACAGGGCATGTGGTGAAAATGCAATGCAAACATTTGGTAGGTATGTTTTCTGATCTCGTATGCTAGATATGTGTTAGATTCCTACAGCCATGGTCAGTTCCACATATTTATAAACAACTACAGCTAACAGAGGAAGAAGAACCTTTGTGTGCGAGAATATTAAGTTACCAATTTGTCTAGGAGGTTAAAAAGAATTGTTACAGCACTTTAAAGTAGCTATCGGTATCTTTTTATAAAAAATAGAAGCAGTATGAAAAGAGGCAGTATCAAAAATATACTATTGCTTTTCCTGGAAATGCTAGACCGAAAGTATCATCAATGCTCCTAAAAAGTAGCATTTGCTGAAAATCCTCAAATGGAGGGATTGGAAGGGAAAGGGGGAGGGAGCTATTTACTATCTAATTTCCATTTTGAAATAATGGCAAAGTTTCATACTGCAATATTTAAAACATTGTTTATATTTATGATAATCTATAGTACATTATGTTTTAAATGGAACGCGTTTTAAAGACGAATATACTGTAATCAGTGCTAAAGATGCATTATATTCAGCCTTCCATTTGTAAGACCCATTCTGAGCTTCCTGTGATTTATTGTTATGTAAATATGGTGCAGCAAGGGAAAGCAGCACTATGGAGATTCAATTTACTTTGAAAGTTGTTCATTATGGAAGGGATGAATGTTATTTATTTGATGTGAATCAAAGGCTAGAAATGACTTTTTCACTGTGAAGTCTATTGTGATGGGTGCAGCGTGATCTAATCTTTTTAATTTTGGCTTTCACACCAGTGGAGATGAAAAGAGATCTGAGCTCATTTATTGGTTGCTAAGTCTTACTGGAGGCCTAAGTACCATTCTTGGTTGCTATGGCCGATCTGACCTCAATCTATGCAGTTTTAGGGACTTAAGCAATCCCGTTTTTATTTAGGAGCATGTACCTTGATTTATGTCCAAAATTGTGCCTGAATGTCTTTGTCTACAAGTGATAAATGGTGGCGTACAATTCATCAGTTCTTACAAGTAAACACTGCTGTCCCACTAAAAATATGTTTTGTTCTGAGTTAATGGTATGGAACAAGCCAGTCTCCACAAACAGCTATCTTTTATTGTAAAGAGCCACTGAAACTTGGAGCAAAGTGGGGGAAATTGGCATTCATCTTCTCTGCCATTAGCATTTCATTTGTGCTCACTGATGATGAGACTGTATGTCAATTGACAATGAAAGGCTAGCATTTTATTTTCCTACTTGAATATATAATTGATCAATTATGCATTTATTTATTCTGTACAAATATAAAAAAGTCAGGAATATGATGTCTCATGGTGTTTGTCTGCCACTTCGTTATTGCTAACTGTGAAAATATTTGCAGTCAAATAAACTGTGACTTGGCTGTAGGAAATTCACAGTTTCTAAGGCAAGTCCCTTGAATTCAGATAATATCAGATATTGGTTACTGCCAGATACGTACTACATAATTTCTTTCAGTAGGAGATGTTGCAAGACGTAATTAGGAGTTTTAAAAAACTGAGCAGCAGTAATTTTCTAACATTAAAATTACTGGTTTGACAGAAAAATGAACTCACAAGAGCAAAAATTTTTACTGTTTTTCTTAGATAGGATTAAGATGAATAAAATCCTATGAAGCCGTGTGTTAATATAGCTTGGGGTAGACTGGCTACTGCAGATTACTACATGTTAAATGAAAAAGTGAGATCAACTGCTACTGGCACTTGGCAGTACTATAAATATCTACAGAAGGCAAAACAAAAATAATAAGAAGAAACCTTAAAAACTTGCCTTTTACAATCATAAGGAATAGCTTGCTATTAATTGAGTTCTGTATGGCTAAGCACATGTAAAGCAAAATAGTTCTTCAATTGTACAGAGATTTAAGCTACAGAACTTGAACTAAAAGTATTATTTCCTGAAGCCTAATTCTTTTCATAGATTATGTTCAGTAATAGACTAAAGTAAACGTTAGTGTTTTTATTCAGACAGTTGAACCAATTCTTAGTCTTCCTGAAATGAATGTACAAAATTGGAATTTACAGTGCTGACTGGTTTTCCCAATATGCTATGTAAATAATAATTGCTACTGGAATAAATTTTCAAAGAAATGCAATTTGCAAAGCCTCCAAAACTGCTTTTCAGTGTTAGATTTATAGCAGAATTTGCAAAGGCAATCCACTGTAGTTAGTTCACAATAATGCTACTGCTTCGGGGCTTCTAAGAGTAGCAGTTATCAGCAGATATTGCTAAAAATGGTCTAAGATACAAGTCACAAAACTAACCTGAATGTTCCTTTTGTAAAGATGCCTTGTAATAGTTCATCGTACAATATAGTGTACGGTTTTATCAATGAGAAACTGTTAAATCAAAGTTGCACATTTTGAAATAGGATTTTGGAAATTTTTTAATTTGCACATCACTAAGTAAAAATGATCTAATTACTGTTAGATGGTTTTAAACCTTTTTGAAAGAAATATGTCAGAGATGAACATTTTAAATTACTAATCAGAAATGTACGATCAGAAATAGCTGTTGCAGTGAGGTTTTGCAGGATCAGGACGCATTATGTCCTTATGCCTGTTCTTATTACATTTTGGTCTTAAAATACAAGCAATTGAAATACTTGCATCAGGGTTCCAAATTCCACTTAAAAGAGGAAAATAGAGAGTTATTTCAAAAATGCATACTACAGCAGTGTTGATTAGTCATAAAAATGTTAACACCTCACTAGAGTACAATTAAAGATAGAAAAAAATCTCTGCATTTTGGGGGACTCCTGAAGAAAAGCTTATAAAAGAAGATTCCTTTCAGGTTTTGCATTTTTATTTTTTGTAGCAGAGTTCCATTTCTAAGAAATAATATAATTAAGTTATATCAGAGTGTAATTGTGGTTGGAAAACAGGAAATATTTTAAAGTTTCATTTAATCCGTGGCTATCTGTGAATAAAGTTAATCATTATTCTTTCTTGCTACCAGCAACATTATCTGCTGTCTTATAGTCCAAGATTTGAAATAAAGGTATAACCTCTATTTTCACTCTTTGAAGAAATTTTTTGCATGTAATCTTGCTTTTATGTGTCCATATTTTGTATATGTTCATGGTGGCCTCCTATAGCAATGTTAACTAGTACTTCTCTACGTTTGGAAGAGAAGTAGAAGAATAAACCATGATGTAACATATAAATCAACGCATAATCATAAATCTTGTTTTTTCTTCTCACGTTCTGCATCAGAATTGTGCGTATTGTCTTATGCGCACCCAGAATGAGCAAGCTGTGACATGTAAAGCCAGTTTTCGTGTTTGTTTGCATTTAGGAAGAAGTTTAAGAAATAAATTTTGTAAAGGTAAATAGTTTGACTAAAGATTATTTTACACCCTAGCAGGTTACAGTAAGTCATATTCAGGTAAAAGAGCTTGGAGGAATTATAAACTAAAGATTGCTTTCCGCGGTTGAATTTTCTGGCAGCTTTTGCATGGATCACGTGTTGGGTGAGCCCAACGAGCTAGCTCCCAGATGAGTCCCCGCTGCCCCTGCCTACTCGTGCCCGTGGCCCCCGTTAGTGAGAAAGGCGTCACTAACTCTTTGGGGAAAAGCCCTTTGCTACTCTTTCCTTCATCTGGGACACCTGAATCACCGGCCTAATGGCAGGGTGGGGGCAATCCACAAATGAAGACGATATATTTGTCCCTGCCACTGTCATTGCTTGTCATCAGACTGGTATTTGTGTTCTGCCGATTGGTTTGAGGCTACATGTTTATTCTTATTTTTAATTGTCGTAGTGTAATTCACCATATCTTAGTGCCTGACTATGCACTACATTTTAAGTGCTTGTTTCTCCTTCTTTTCTTACTTGCTAAGGTTCCATGGGCCCTGGAAGCAGGGGTCTGGGTGATTTACCTACAGATGAGTGTTTTTAAGTTCACTGCTGAATGGTAATAACTTTTACCCTTTTAGTAACATTGCTATGTCACCTCTTTTCTCCCCTGGATGGCTTTCCCAATTCAATATAAAGCTTGTTGGGTTATTGCTATTGTCTGTATATTGATTTTCAAGCAGAAAATGGCTGAGAACAGAGAAACAGAGTCATCAGGATGAAGTAATCTGTTACTCTGTTACACACTCCCTACACTCAACAAAGGATCCTATCAAAAAAAAAGCAAAGAAAATCAAGAACACTTGGTTGTGTGTTTAAACACAGTAGCATAATGTCCAACTCAGAATTCAACTTTGATATGTTTTCTATTTTCCAATTCTTCAATTTCTATCGTAATCCTTAGAATAATAATTATGTTTGAGTAAATATATAGTGTGGGATCAACTTAAAGTTTGTGAGAATTAAAGCTTTGAATGGCATTCATTCTGTTGAAATAAAATGGTAACTGGCATAAGCCAACAAGGTTGCCTAAATATTGTTTTCCAAATTGTTTTGTTGATTTTAAATCAATAGACTCTGCCAGAGCCCAGCTGAATTGAGCAGGTTTTGCTTTGTCTTTGTGTATCAGTTTCATCATCTTTAATCACTGTGATGGTACTCTCGAACTCCTCTGTCAAATATTTTCAGGCACCAAAGACCGAGTATATTTCTCCTTCCTAAATGCAAAGAGGAAATGGCTGTGATCTCTTTGGCTGGTGACCTTTATAAAGTCCTTATTAGTCTAGAATTGTTCTGAGGCGGTCTTGGTTTACCCCTCGTCGTCTTAGCCCTTTGGCATCTCTGGCAGAAAATCTGCAAATAAAATACACTGCTTGCTGTTTTGCCCTCACAAACTGAGATTTGCCTCTCCCTGCGCAGAGCCAGGGCTTAAGCGCATGACTCAACGTTGATGACCTAACAAGTTACCGTGTGTTGGATGAAAACTCGCGGTTTCAGGCAGTTGCTAGGTAATCTGACTCTGCTTGAACTGCAGTCTGAGCTGCCCCAAACTAAACCAAATACCTTTCTAAAGGGTGTGCACACAGATGGCTACTGTGAGTCACCCAGTGCGTGGCAACCTGCTGAGCTCTGTTTTGGATGTGCAGCTGAAGGAGCGCTTTTACAAGCAGCTTAGCTGACCCAGGCCGGTGCTGGCACCGACGGAGCCGTCCTGCCTCCTCTTTGTTGTAGAAATGCCTTCCAAAGCCCTCTGAAAGCTAATCTCACTTTTCTTTTTCCTGGTCGGGTTGGTTTTCAGACCGATCAATCACCTGATCCAGCTGACTGCACGGCTGCGCAAGACCTTGTGTCAGCACCAGGGAGGCAGCTGGAGCCCTGTGAGGCATTACAGAGGCCAGGGCAGCCGTTTTGGCAGGTGCAGCCAGGAGGCTCGAGCCCGAGCTAGACCCGTGTTTGTGAAACGCGGTCCTGGCACGCCAGCTCTCTTGTTCCTGTGATTTCTGGAGTGTGAGCTGCCTGCCTCGGTGGTTTCAAGAGTTAGGTGGTGGTGTGACTAGTGTGCCTGTTTTCTCTGTTCTTGTATCTTGGAAAGACGAATACAATTTTTCTTGATAGAATCTGCCAATGTTCTTTCTTACAAAAGCACTTAGCTCACTCTGTAGGTCTGTCTTTTGGAAAAAGATCTTACACCTGTGAATATGAATGTGAAGAGAAGATCCTCTTGAATTCCAGATTCAAGTCCTTATGCTCTTGGTGTGCTATTCTACAATTAAATTGTGAGCACATTACTAAAATTGGTAGGTTGCATTTTCCAGAGATGTCTCCTACCTCTGTGGAGTTTTCTTTAGCTCATTAAGGTATTTCCTTCAAGTTTCTTTTGCTTTTGTTCAGTCTGCCGTTATTGATTACATGGGTTCCAGCCCTCTCCTTTAGGGAGTCAAGAGAAGCTTGCACTTTCATTTCTTCTCAACAATACCTCAAGCCCTTCTATGAAATCATCTTTATCTTCAATAGCAGCTGTCATCTTCCTCTGGGTCTGCAGCATCAGAAAATGGTGGCAGAGTATTCGTTGCTGATGACAGGCTTAAATCTGAAGAAACCTTTTCCTCTGTGTTCTCAGCTTTGGGCACTAAATTCTTACACTTTACCTCATAAACCACACTTCAAGGAGCGAAGTCATCTCTACCAATACCTTCCGTAGCAATCTTATTTATGTTATTGTTTACTAGCTTATCTTAAAATCTTCCTTCTTGTTATTTTAGCCATGTCCTAGCATCTGAGAAGAGAGAACTGAGGCAAAACTTTGACTTGATCTTTAATCGTAAATTTGTAGTTTTAGAAACTGGGCTCCATGTTAGAAACTGAACCAGCTTTCAGTTTAGCATCAAACCATTGAACTAACTTTGCTTTCTATAACTGATGGACTATGACAAGTCGAAGCAGACTCTATGTGACACAGGAAGTGCAAGTTTCACCATGAAATTGAGCAGTTCCTAGCTTTGCATATGAGCTTTGCCTCAGTACTGGATAGGTGCATTATCCAAGATAGCACCTGTACTAGCCTATGCCAGTAACACTAATTTGACTAGAATGTACTCTTCCTTCTATAATGAGGACCCAGATTCTCACTTATGGCTGAGTGAAGTGTAGCAAAGATTTGAAAAACTTGAAATACTATTATTGCACCATAAATTATATCTATGAAAACTTTTATTGGAAAGTAAATTATTTACTAGTAGGCTAGAGTAAATGTATTTTGAAAATTGCCTTGTGGTAAAGGGAACTCTCAAGTGCTTTGGACCTGAAATTTTGTCATCATAAATAAACCAATATTGTAGAAAATATTGTATACCAACATTGTAGGAAAAATACAGTCTTCTTGAGAAGTAATTTTTGATCACTGCTATCTACTTTCAGCATGTTGATTCAGAACTGTTATTGCACAAAACAGATACTTTTCCTTTCAGTTCATCACCTTTCATTCTATAAATTTCACTTAAAGGATAACATTTGTCCTTATAAATTCTTTATATCTGGAAATATTTCACAACTTTTATTATAGACATAATAAAAGCCAGTTATACATAATGAATTTTTGCAATATGACACATTTTGATTATCAGCTTGCAGAAGCATTTCATTAAAAAGTGGTATGGAATATCTATCTCTTAGGCATTGTGGATGTTCATTCATATATATTCAAATGTTAATTAATGTTTATAGTGCAAGCTCTAGACCTACCCCACACAAGCTCTAGACCTACCCCACACACCAATACTACTGTAAAGTAGGGCTTGACATTTTAGGGCCTGTAAATGCATGTTTCATATAGAGGTTGGACCTTTAATGCACTGGAAAAAAAATTAAAAATCAATTCTGTTTCCCCTGGGTCATTAGCTGATTAGACACATTTTGGCAAGATCTTTTAAAGTGAAACTGTTTACACTACCTAACGGATACAGAGAGGAAGCATCGCTTTCAGGTATTATTGCAATAGTTCTCAGATGTGCAAGGTTGTCTCCACCTATGTGTCCCTGCTTTCTCTGGTTTTCCACGGGATAGTGTTACTTACTTCTTGATCAGCGTAATATATTTTTTCCATAGGTTTTCTTGTTAGCAAGATGGTAATAATCTATTGTGTTTTTGCATCTATAACCAAAATCTCCCTGTCAGGTAGCACCCGAGAGAAGCTGAGATTTAAGAACTTTTGAAATCTTAAGAAATTTACTTGAAATCTAAAGAAATTAACTATGGTTGACAGGAGAAGCCATACTGAGTGACTGTCTCACTGCACATGCCTGCTCCTTCTGATCAGGGAAATTCACAGTCCTGGGGGTTTTAGTAGTTCCCTTGGGCAACCTGCAGTGAGTAGCATCTTCTCTTTCATTTGACTTGTCAATTTTGATCACCTGGTGACTCATACTTGTCATCTCAAAATGTCAGTTTTCTGGTGTATTCCAGTTTGGATAAAGGTGACACAGAAGTTTACCTGCAAAACCAGGTAAAATATGCAGCAGGTTATCCATGTGCAGGTATTCAGACAAAAAAATACTCTGGAACTGCCAGTACCTACTCTTCATAAAATAAGTGAATGACACTGGAAGGCCCTAGGAGTTCTATGGGAACTAGTTAATGTTAACATATACTACAGACAAATGGCTTTCAAAGTGTATTTTTTTCCACGGTACAGATGTTGTTACAATGTGCCTCTCAATATTCAGATCAACCAGATCTTTTCTTTGTAGATCCCCTTCTTGAGGCTGTCCATCATACTATTTTGGAGTAGGGAGAAAGGCCTGAAAAGTGGAGAAATAGCAGACGGATACCCTTTTTTTTCTTCTGTGCTGATTATGTAGGTTAGTATTCCTCCATTTAACTCTTTCTCCACATTTGTGGGTTTTAGCTCATGAGTGTTCAGACGTGCCCTTCACTCAATACACCTACATGTCCATCAGAGAGCAGTGGAGAAAGGGGAGCAGCTTCTGGGGGTTCTGGTCAGCCTCCTGCCCCTTTCTGGGCAATTTGGCGGGGACGACTTCTTTGTTTTGTGTGCTTGGTCTCCAGGCGGTGGGGGGCCCGCAGTATGGAGTTCAGCACTTAAGCAGTGCTGCCATTATCCTGCGCCGCGCGCCTGCCCAGCCAGGTTCAGAATTGCCTGAATTTGAAGACTTTTGGATAGTGAAACAGGGAAGGCTGCTGCAATGGTTTCTATGGAAACAGAAGTGGGAGATGAGAAGCACCTAATAAGAGCTCAACTCGGCTAGCTCCTGGATGGTGATTTAAAAATACGGACTTTTAAAAATAACCCTTTACCTTATTTCCCCCCCCCCCACCTAATCTTTGCTCCTGAAGAAAGGGACCAGAAAGGCAGTGGGTTGCTAGCAGCAATGAATGAGAGCTCTCACTCATCACTTTCATCTGTTGGCTGTCATGCAAGAGCTGTAAGTAGCAGTTTACTCAAACTGGCTGCAGGCTTATAAAGTGTATAGTAATTGTAATTTTGGACTGGAAGGAAACGTGAAAGGCATTTTAAAGGTGGTGTTCTGCTCCTGTTTTCATCCCTTTGAATGCAGTGGCTTCAAGGGTGGTACAAAGGAACTCTCTGACCCATGAAGTTAACCTAGATATTAACTCCGTCAGAATGTGTTTCTATGTATAGGTATATTCTATTGCATGTGAAACACCATTTTGTGTGTTGTATTTGTATTGCCAATAGGCTCTAGGTGTGTTATTCCTGTTAGCCTGTCTCACTGCTTTTCATCTTTCACAACGTTGTCCCTACATTCTGATTTTGTAGACCCACAGAGCTTCAGTATAATTTTGTAACAAGGATCTTAGAGGAGGTTACCATGTATCAGTTAAAAAGAGAATTCTTTATCCATCCTCTGTTTTTATTTAAATTGGTTAAATGTTTTTCTTAAAAAAGCTATAGAAAATGGGAATTTATGATGGTAGAAATGCCTTAAATAAAATTGAAAACGGATACAACAGGTTATAGTTGACAGCGAGGCTGAATTTAGTGCATTCACTCTTATGATGAATTGATTTTTGCTATTGTTATGCTAATGTGACTGTCGGCTGCTTTTATTACGCTTTCGAATAGAGGGACTAGATCAGATTGTGACTCAGCTTCTTAATCAAATCTTTAAAATCAATTTGAGAATTTTAAACAAAAGAAAAAGAGAGACACTCAAGAGAGATAGGGGATCCACAACTTGGATTGCAATTCCTACGGGTGCAGATCTTAAACCAAAATGAGGTAACTAGCTGATGTCCTTGTGCATCTGTATGCATCATCCCTTCTTATCCCATTTTTTTCCTGTCTGATCTGAGGATGGGTGATCTGGGGAAGTTTTGGGCAGAGACAGGAAATGCTGCCTTTTCTCTTCTCCTGGCTTGTATACAGGAATAGTCCCACTCTCCACATGGTTTCTTGAGCCCAGTTTGTTCCAAGGAGACACATTTCTGCCTGAGCTACGTCTGGTCCCTCATGGTTAAGAGCTATGGATAATTCACCTGAATAAACTTTGA
This sequence comes from Crypturellus soui, assembly GCA_032275445.1. NCBI lineage: Eukaryota > Metazoa > Chordata > Aves > Tinamiformes > Tinamidae > Crypturellus > Crypturellus soui. The sequence goes on along the minus strand of JAUBNY010000534.1, from coordinate 933,402 downwards.
AGAGAAAATGGGTGGTGGCAATGATCAGGAATCAGTGTTCTGTGGAAACAGGGAGCTTTATGGAGTGATTCCTTTGCATGGAAATGAATTGGAGAATGAAGGAAAAAAAATCTGTTTGTGTGCTTAAGTGGAGACTGAGAACATTCTGGTTGAAAGTGGCCAGTTAAGTAAAGGGAGGAAAAATTTACGTTGCTGAAAAAGGCCGTATTTCAAGGAGGAGGCATTGGGACTATTTTTTTTTCATGCATTTGGTATACATTTTTGTAGAATTTCATATAGAAAATAGTTACCTTTAGAAATACAAGTTGCCAGAATTACCAAATTATAATGCATATTATAGTGCAAACCACCTAAATAAGCTTTGTTTTAATTAATAGTCACTAAAGTATGAAGAGTTTGCATCATCTTAGTATTTTTACAGAAGCAAAGAAAATGGTTACTCTCTGCTATGAGTTTTATTTTTCCCTTTGATGTACTCTGCATTTCTCCTGTTGATCATAATATACTTAACAGTTGTGCTTGCAGACTTACAGATGTAACGCACGCTGATCTGCCCTCCCAGAGGCATGGTAGATTTGACATGCAGTCTTTGAAATATTGTTATATTTGTCGCTGTTGAAAAGCTTGTAGGACTATAAACATCATTATTTCCTCAACAAAACAAAACAAAAGCAACTGTTATAGCTTGTGTTTTGCTGTGTTTGTACTTACACATGGGTATGGCTGTACAGTAGACATATAAATATTGAAAGTTGTATATCTGTATCTATTGTATATTGTATATCTAATGTAGGTTTTTAACTGTTGTAAAATGATCAATAGGTTCATAATAACTGCCTGCCTTAGCAGTATGCTCACAAGGTCTTATTTGGTATATCTTATGCCTGCATAAAAGTAAGGTTGCCCTTGTTGCATTCTGGCATGCAGCTCTCTTTCTAGAGAGAGTCAATGATAATTAGTCTTATAAGTCTTATCGTTTTTATAGTAAATCACAGCTTTCATGGATTGCCTTTTAAATCTTCTACCAAGTGAACGCAGTGGAAATACTGCCAGAAGAACTGGTAGAAATACCCATCAGTATTTTTTGTTGAAAACGTCTAAGACTTGATATGACATAGATGTTTTTATTACAGCACCAGCCATCTGAATGTGCTTTATAAGAATATTTTTTTCCTTTTTTTTTTAAACTAGCTTTGCTGGCATGAGTTAAGCTAAAATATAATATATTTAATGATGTTTAATAATATTTAGACTAGTCCAGCTGGTATGAGTCACACTGAGACAAAAAAAGATAACAGTTTTCATATGATTTGCTTAGATGCTAGTGTGATAGGTCCTAACACATGTCTATAGAGTGGTAACAGCGATAACTTATGATAATGTTACTGCAGGGCTCTTTCAGGGGTGTGTGGGGTAAATTTTAGTGTTTGTTGCTGAACGTTTCTTTGAGGAGAAAGAGTTAGGAGGCAAATTTACAGCGCTGTTCCTGCTGCTTCTGTGCACATTTTTTTCATTTTTTTTTCTAATCTATCCTTACGAGGTTCGCTGTGCCGCTGAACCGGGCTCATTGTTCTCCTGGAATGCTGCTGTCATGCGAGATGGCGCTCGCGGAGAGGGAGAGGGCTCTTCTAAGTACCTTGGGCTAATCCCATTCATCCCTCAAATTATGCCTGTTCCACAGGGGCTATCTCCCCCAGAAGTATATCATAGCCATCCATCAGCATTTGCAACTCCGTAGACGTTGTTTCAGACTGAGGTCAGGTTCACACAGCTTTTATTAAAGAATCGTGGAGATGAGAGGTGGAGATCGACCTGGTGGAAGGTCGATTTCATGTTTCTTTTCTCACAGCATGGAATTATTTCTTTAAATGCTTTTTCTAGTTTGCAGATAAAATATCCCCAGAAATGAAACCTCATGACAGAAAAGACTGTATCTTGGCCTAACAAATCTCACTAAAGATATATTCTACTGTTGGATCCTGATTTTTCCTTTCATCTCACTAAAACTTGCCATATCTTCTTGCATCATACTAAGGGACTTACCATATCCCTTGAAATATATACAGAGAACCATGTACACTTACTCATTGGTTCAGGCAAAGAATGCTCAGTTAGCATCAGCTCCGTCTAATTGAATAAAAAAGTTTACTCTTATTTTTTAATTTTACAGTCCTCCATTTTATTATTTCTGGTAAGATTCAGGATGAACACACTTCACCTCTGAGGAGTTTGTACAACTTCTGAATAAGTCCCTGACCCTCCAGCTTTATCGGGACTATATGTAAAGTAACAGTTTGGAGCAGGTTACATTTGTGTTAAGGGAACCAGCTGGCAGATTAGAGAGCTTTTTGTTGTAATACTTAGTGATTTAGATATAGCTATAACTAGATATAGCTGTCAGCTCAGGAAGGGAGATACCGAAAGCCAAAATGGCATTTCAGAGTTAACTGTTAGAGCAGTTGTGCATCTCCTGGCAGGAAGGTGTGGGGAAAAAGGTGTTGCATTGAACAAGAGTGTTTTTAACACCTGAGCAATAGGTTGATATAAGAACTGGGGAAAAAAATCTCTCTTATGGCACACTTAGTTTAAGATTGCCTGTTTCTCTACCAGGATTTGTGCGGGAAATGGTGGAAAGGGTTTAGCTAGTTTTCTTTCTTCTGGCCGTCCAGTGAAAGCAAATTTTGAAACTGTCTGTAGCAGGGTTGTGGTGCTCAGTGCCAGAATAAGTTAAGAAAGAAAAAGTTATCAATTATTTAAAAATGGGATTAGGGGAGTTCATGAATGGTAGTTGGCACATTAAATACTGTCCACATGTAGCTGTTCATTCAGGTACTTCCCTACAGTAGGAAAAGAGGAGGAATGTGGGATGTTCTTGCACCTTCCTAAACTATGTGCTATGGTCAAGCACAAAGTTCGGGTACTGGCATGACCTTCTCTTGGAGGTTAGATGCACAAAGCCTCAGATTTTTTCCTCTAGTAATAGGAGATACTAATTTAAAGAATATTTATATACATTTTTATTTTATTTTCTTATTTTTTAAGAGGACATACTGGAGGAGCTAGCCAAATCTTACCATTCAGACTCTGTTCTACCTGGGGTAAGGAGCTGACGCACAGATGCTTCGTAGGAAACTCTAGTGATCGGAGAAGAAGGAACTTTGGCTAGAGTCTTATTTGAACAGATTTACAGGTCTTGAGTAGAAATCAATGTGTTTAACATTGCACACTTTACTTCCAGAATGGACCCAACTTATGCTTCACTATTGTTTTTCTATTTTTCCTAGATACAGAATGCCTTAGTGTTTGTTTTTTTTTTGTGATTATTTGTGTCTTTTATAGCTAGACCATAAGCAGCTTAACTTGAACTTTTTGATTTCATGTTAGTTAGATAGACTTAATCTACTCTGACTCACTCTCTTTCCCTGATAAGGTTAATATGATTTATTTATTTGTTTGTTTGTTTAGTTCATTTGTTTGAATGCAGTCTCTTTATATTTTGTTCTCAGATAATTAAGGAAGAAGGAATTACTATCAGTTTTACCTATTGCACAAGTTATTTTTCTGTAACATCTTGATAGTTTGCAATCTTAGTCCTTCTTAGAATTAATTCATGAGAGCATATCTGAGGTTGACATTCCTCTGATTTGGGAGTATATATGTGAATTATTTCTGAAAAGTGGCCTGCACCTAATAAGTTCTACCCTTCAGTTCTCCAAGATGCATTTTATATCTGTTTGCATGGCAAAATTTAAATGGCTGAAGTCACTGGATGCTTAAGATGTAAGTTTATATGCTTGGTCAAGTTATGGATTTGGTTGCCTAAAACATATCCTCTCCTTGGAAGAAGATCTTAGAGTATGATGGTCAGAAATGGGCACAAGTTTCCAAGCATCAAAGAATAGCTCTCTCCATCTGGACTTAAACCTAATTTGGCATATGTATCATAGTTGACCTCAGACAGAATAATTCAGATGTTTGAAGCTCTTAGTTGTGTAGCCAAAAATGAGCTGTCTTGTAGCATGTATTTTTAAACATCTGCAAGCTGAACTGGAAAGCAGGATGCAAATGCTAAGACTTGAAGATACCCATGAGATTATGTGAATCCCTTTGGGACTGTGGAGAATCCTGGATCCTATGAACATATGATTTTCTTATGTCTTTTCTCTAACTGTAGTTAGAAGTTTAGGATATGCTTTAGTTTCTACAATTCAAGTGCAAATGGCAATAGCAAAAGCTCATCAATAATTTAATAATAAGCATAGAGTGCAAAAAATATCTTTTGTTGTACCTTTTAATGCATATCTATTAGGGACCTGAAAAATCATTTTCTGCAATTTCTATTTCTATGATGATACAGAAATAATATTGTTCAGGTATGCCAAGAAAGTTTAGTTTTGTAGCCAAGAACACCAGCATGATTATTCTTTCATTAGTTTTCTTTTATTCAGTATAGATACCAATACATAAAAGAAAAAGTATAGTAGAATGCAATGGAGCAGAGGAATTCCCATGCCTCTTAATTAGAATTAGTAGGGGAACTGCAATTTTTGATAATAGAGTGGGAGTTGGTGGGATTTTGAGTTAGCTCTCTGAAGTCTTATGGTTCATATAAAGATATTCTGATGTTTTTAGCTAGATGATAGATTTTTTATAGAATGACAGAATGATTGAGGTTGGAAGGGACCTCTGGAGACCACCTAGTCTAAGCCCTCTACTCAAGCAGGGTTCTCTAGACCATGCTGCCCTGGATTGCATCCAGATGGCTTTTAAGTATCTCCAAGCATGGAAACTCCACCACTTTTCCAAGCAACCTGTTCCATTATTCAGTCACCCTCGCAGAAAAAGAAGGCCTTTTCCCCTATGTTCAGACAGAATGTCCTGTGTTTAAATTTCTGACTGTTGCCTCTTGTCAAAGAATATTTTCTGCATTATTAATGTATAGGTGCTATTTTCAATATGCAGTAATATATATTTCAAGGGGGAAGGCTTGCATTTTAGCCAAACATTATACATTCATCAATTAACCTTTGAGAGAAAATTATACTTTCTAAGCATTGCTTTTGAAATACTTTAATTGTCTGCAACCATGGGTTTGGATTATTTGATCCTGCATCATTCTAAAGCCTATAGAATGAACTCTGTTTTCTTTGTAGAGACCATTCTCATAAGCACTTCATAATCCAGGATCCAGTCTGCTAAAAACAGACACCATGACTCTTTTTGTTGGCTCTTACTGTATACTCTTACTTTTGATCAAACTTCTGTTTAGTCATAGACAGGCAATCTGAACAGGGTCTATTGACATTTCAGTGGTCAATGAAATAACTGTGCAGCATTTTGTAAGGTGCTTTCTGATCTTTGAGCAGAAAAGTTGCAATCTGATTTCCATACTGCTCCTGGCATTGAGTAATTAATAAAAGATTACTCAAGATAAGGAAATGGAAGTGTGCCCTCATGTTGTAGATAACTTCTGATCACATGCTTGAACACCATCAATACGAATTCAGTAGGTTCAAAACTTTTCTCTTCCCTTAGGCTTGCTCAGTCCGGTCTGTGAGATCCTTTGTCCTAAAAGCCAGTGTCTTCCGTGAGTGGAGGAGGCAAACTACAAAGGCCACTGCAAGTTCATGATTTTGCTCAGCAGCTTTATACAGGATTTTCTGGCAGGGTGAATCCACAGATGAGGCCAAACACAGTAATCCCTTCACTTCTGAAACTCTTTTAAAAAACAGACTAATGTGTTTGCCTGGGAAAATAAGTTTTCTCAGCCTTGGGTTTTACCAGGTGAGTGGAGTGGATTGCTTCAGAAAGTGGTAGAGTTTGCCACATATGTAGTTTCATATAATATTGAGGTTGCATTTGGCTAAACTTCTTCAGCAGTAAGGCATGCAAGAGTTGGTTTCTACAAGTCCCCTCACTCATCTTATTTAGTTAGCTAGTATTTAATATCATGACACTGATACCTTTCTGTGGTATCTTCTGCAATCAGAGAAGGTTTTCCATTATGAGAAGAGCTGTGCTTAAGATTTTTTCTCCTATCTATGCAAGGAAATTAGTTGTCTTTTTCTCCTGAAACAGGAGAAAATTTCAGATGGAGCAAAAAGCGAATAATTGAACTTTTCTTCATGAAGCAGAATATGCAGAACAAGATCCAGAGAAGAACTAAAGCATATTTCTGATGCCAGCAGTCACAATTTTTAGTAGTGGTGGTTTGGGACGTCAGAAACCAAAAGTAGGGAATGGCCATATGTTTTGTTTCATTGAAGATGCTATACTGTTGTAATTTTCTGACTATATACATATAGTTATATCTCAATCCTATGAATATAGCTATATATAATAGCTACACAACTTACGTACACAACTGCCTGAAGTATATTAGAACTGCATCCTTACACACTCAAATACTTGTTAATGTACACGATGGCCATTTCACATCTCAGTTTGGAAGGTGATAATAACTTACAGAGATGCATGTGGAAAGCAAGGGGGAAGCAGCCTCTCTCAAACAGACATTCCTGAACTTAGAAATTGCTGCTTGAGTAGTATTTGAGGGGCAGGGAGGTAAGACAGGGAGATCTTCTATGGTTTGTTTTCAGAGAATAGTAGTGAGCTTTTTTTTCCTAATTGTGACACTTTTGATTAAGTCTGAAATTCTTGGCAATGTCTCAGCATAAGGTAAACTATAGAGACTGTTAAAGACTTAATTTGTATCTAAAGTGAATAAAATCTTAATTTATAACAAGTTTGAAAGGAAACCGTGTTCTGTCTGGGAAAAATTAATCAAGGGACTGTCAATTCAAGGCTTTAATGTGAGTCTAAGTGTATTTGGCAGAATGGATCTTCTTGGGGGTTTATTTCTGTCATGCCTGAGCACCAGGCTTGTCACAAAATAACTCAAATTGTGTATTTTCAAGCTAACATGTCACATATATTTTGGGAAAACAACCTTTATACTTTCTATTTCTCTTGATTTGCTGATGGAGCAGCAAAGTTAGCAAAAATTGTCTTCCTCTCACGTTGTGCTTTTGCTCTGCAGATTCCGAGAGCGTATTGACCCATCCACCGACCGTCCGTGCTGAGCCTGCGCCACGCCGGATGGCTGCAGGGAGGCGGCTCCCGCATCCCAGGAGAGCGTTGCACCGAGCGGAGCAAGTCCCTCCAGGATTTAACACAGGTGTGTGAAAAATGTGGGGAACATGACTCATTATTGATTTTAAATTACTGTTTGACATGTAGCAAGGGGAGAATATTCCAGTGACAATTACCCTCAAGACATGCCATATTATACAAAATAAATGTCAGCTCTTGCCCTCTACAGAGCACACACTTCTTTAATGCGTACAGTTAGTGTGAAGATTTTGAAATTTCGTTTCTTTTTCCCTCTTGGCAGAGCATGACTAGTTAGGATGACATTTATTTAAAAAATAAAGCTTTTATTTTTCTGCTCCCTGTTGATGTTTTGAAAAGCCTTACCTGTGAGTCTTAGAGCAAGAACACACACTCCAGCTAGCGAGCAACAATAAATGCTTAGGCCTGGTATGTCCTGCTCTTTCCTGTTCTCTGCTGCACCTTTCCATATCTCCTTCAGCCTCTCTGACCTTTAGCCCAGTCTCAGACCTTAAGTACAGCTGTGCTCAAAAGAGTTGTAATTAAGTTTTAATAAAGTTGTATTAAGTTGTAATAAATAAAAATCTGACCTCAGATTTGGAAAAATAAAATCTGGCAATTCCAGTATCATTCAGGAGCTCTGGTTTCCAAGCTAGAGGAACTCAGGCCACATTTTGAAGCCTTTATTTGCAGTTTTATGGTCAGTAAAAGGTGTATACTTCATAGCTGGAGACTGAAATCCATTATTCTTTTAGTCAAACAAATGCAAACCAACACACAAAAGCTCTTCTCTTTCTCTCCAAAGCTCTTCTACACTTTGCTTTTTGGAAATACAAGGTTTGATGCTGATGGAGCTCTTGATTTTGCAGAAGAAAATCACGTTCCTTTAGTGGTAACACTCTGAGATTGACAACAGCTGTAAACTTTACTGTGTAAGAACACTTTGATGAATGGAGAGAGCTATCTAGTTAACATTTTTATTGTATCCATATCTAATAGTGAAATAAAGCAACTGTTAGTAATAAGAACTTGAAAGCAGGACTGGAGGAGTCAAGAGTGCATGAGCTGGAAATCGCCCAGACTTGTGAGACCTTGCACCTTGTGTGCAAATTTAGTATCTTCTGAGATGAGAACTGCATTTTCATTATAGCTTCTCTGAAGCTGTGTGTTCTCTCAATGGTCTTTAATTTCTTACAGACTAAGAAAACCTACTGTAAAATATCATCTTGATAGATTTTAGGAAAGTAAACTGGTATTTCCTTAAAAATAAGCAAATATACTTTTATATACAATTTATATGAAATTTCTTTCCTCAGGCTAGAGAGAGATTTAGCTGTGTACTTCTCACAGTTTTCTTTATGTGTTGACAACATGAACAAAATCTGCGTTGGACTGTGAGAATGTTTTGTTTGTTTAACATTAGATGAGTCAGTGTAATAAGAAACAACAGACACATTAAATTAGCTAATTATAATAGATGAATGAATCGGAGATATCAAGGAACACTGAGGCATTTGCTTAAAATCATGAGGAGTGATCTCCTGGTCTCCTTCCCAAATTTTGGCCAGGTAGTATGTTCAATGCTTAAGCAACCTAGAAGCAACATGACATTCAAACTGTTCCTATTAACTGCTTTTGAATTATTGTGCACTAATCTGTGTGACTTTTCAGTTGCCCTTTAATGACTGCTTTCTTGCTGTATTTTGTTGCATAGGATCACAGGATGACTACACAGGAACTTAACTGATATCAGTAATGGACTAGATAATGCTAGATTTCTGTATTGAAATACCTCAACAGTATGTGAAGAAAATAGTTATTCTTTTCATGTTTTTAGAAATATAACGCTGATTAGAAACTAAATCATTAAGATACTGCAGTGGTTTTGTTTGAAACTTTGTTGACCCTTTGTATTTCAGACATTAAATGCTATTATAATACATTTCACAAAAAGAGAAAGGCTTTGGCTGTGTACCATTTTCAAAGTTCTTTGGTTCACAAGTATTTTCGTTTCTTCCCCATGTCCAAATACATTTCATTATGCTGAATAAGTTACTGTATTTTTAATTGGATATTGTGCTAAAATTAATATTTCTCTGGATTTAGCTTTCTGTTACTGACAAGATGCTTTAAAAAAGTAAATGGTATCCCAGGTTAACTGCACAATATTTTATGATATTACTTATACCATAAAATATGTAAGATTTTTCAACAGACAGGAAATGTATTTCAAGTTTCAGTTATGTGAACAAACTGATCAGATTTGTATTTAAAGCTATTCAGGTGACTCTTTTTCCTAAGAAAGGAAAGCCAAGGAAAACAATACTGAGAACAGCAGAAACTCTTTATCTGGAGTACTAGAGAAATATTTTCTACAGTTACATTTATACATATTATATATGAACAGTGTTTGTATCTCCTCTGCTCTTAGGAGATGCAAATACCACTTGTTTCAATATAAGCATGTCAACAGAGTTCTCATGTTGTGGATTACGGTTAGTTTACAGTTTGTGGCTACAGCAAATTGTTTTAAGATGTAGTATAGGCAGTAAGCCTATAATAGTTTATTATGTTGTGAATTTTTGTTGCTTGTTCCTATTGTGCAGGTAATGACTTTGTGGGTGGGGAGTGAAATGAAATTCCCTACTGAGTGGATAAACACCCATTCATTACTACTTCTCTGGATGCCAAATTACAGACTAGTTGATAGTGAGAACCTCTATCAGTTTTTAGCCTTTGACTCCAGATGAGTGAGGTAATCACATGACTCACATCGCCGCCAAAGAAAAAGCACCTCTTCAGAAAGAGTGGTTGAAAGACTGTTGCTGCATTATTAATAAAAACAGAGGCAACACAGAACCCCTGATGTCTCAGGATGATGAGATGAGACTTTGAGTTGGCCCATAGGAAAGAGTTTTATTTTATTTATTTTCTTCCAACAAGTTTAGCATTTCCTTTGTTGTCAGGAGCAGCTGTAATGCTTTCAAGTACAGAGCACAAAACCAAATAGCAACGGTATGGCTGGGAATGACTGGAAATGTTCAGTGCCATAGAACGCCAAACCTGCTTGCAATGTGTTATCTTCTGCTTTGAATTACGTATGCCCAGACTTCCTATGTATCTTTGATTTTAAGGAATAATGCAGTGATGCCCACAGTCTGCCAATGTCACAAATCTGGGATTGTGATACAGGAAAATCCTTATGACAAACATTATATAACAACAATATTTCTTCTGTGAATACAGTCTTTTTTCTATTAGTTCGAAAAAAAAATGCATAGTGTAATTTGGTAAAAATAGAAGAACCTTAGAAATTTATAGCTTAAGTTTCATTTGCATTTAAAGACCTGAGGAAAATAATTAAAATGGAATTTGAAAAATGCCCTTTTTTGTGGTAGTGGCGGATATAGGAGTGTAAGTCGTTAGAAGGCCCTTTGTTCTGAGTCTACCTTGCATCCCATCATTTCGCACATCGATTTAAATCTTTATTCTTTGTCCTGTGGTATGCAAGTAATATAATGCGTATGGTCACATTAGCTCATGAAGACCTTGTTTTCTAGAACACACACTAAAGTTCAGTGGAGCATTAAAAAAGGTATTTTTGGTATCTCATATGGTCTAGACACTTGAATAATCAGCAGAGTCATTAGGATGTCTGCTTGTAAGAATGTCATTGCAGGGCATAAGAAAACAGAATTGTTTCTTGCTCATCATTCTTTCTTCCTGTCTTTTCTCAGTGCCTGACCTTTCCTGCTTAGATATCAATTTGTCTTTCTTGTAGTTTGTCTTTCCGTTTCTTCTTTTTTAATTCTGTTCAACAGCTGGAATGGGTAAATAGTATTGCAGTCCCCACTCATATATTTTCATTTAATGCCAACTGAGAATTTAACTGATTGTTATGCAGACCTAAATCAGCATTGAAGATGAAAAAAGCACCTTTTAGCAGAAATCAAAATACTGTATTCACAAATGCATGTTCCAGCATGCTCTTAGGTTTCATAAGGAAAGATCAATGCAAAGTCTATTAATATTTTTAATTAGGGAAAAACTGTTATCTTGGATTTTCAATAGATCATTACTCTTTCTGAGTATGGAAACAGTGGCATATACGACGACTCCTCCTTTTAAGTCTCTTCTTCAAAAATCACAATTGAACAGCACAATTTTATATTGTGTATCTTTGCTGCGGCTGTCCCCACACACCAGTTCTACAGCAGTTTTTAGAGAAGGAATTCATTTTGAGTCCAATAGAATGGGGCTGAATCACTGTGCACATGAGAGAGAATATATTCTAGTGGGTTTTTAATAGATTTAGGGAAAAAAAAATACTGTTTGTCTTACAGAAACAAGTAAAGGGCCTCCTGTGACACATAAGATTTTGTAAGCACACTGAAATGGCAATCAGCTAATCTCTGGTGTCAGAATGATATCAGTAATTGGATCCCCTATGAAGCAGCAGGAGTCAGTGGTGGGTGGATTGTTTCTGTGCAGCGCAGGGCAGGCAGCTGAGTTCTCCGCGCTCAGCTGCGAGGCTGGGAGAGCACGTTTGCCACAGTACCAGGAGAATTAAGGCAGGTTTTTAATTACCGCTTTATTGAATTATTTGGTATTATTTCTTGCAAGTGTGCAATGAAGCACCATGTGAGAATACTAATTTCTACTCCGTTAATCACGGGTGGTGCACTTCCGTTGCATGCTGGTAAATGTGCTTGTGAGATGCGTTTTAATCCTGTATTAGTCATGAGAGGTACCACTTCTGTTTGCTTGCAGTAAGCTTAGAAAAGATTTTGCATCTGGAACCAACATTATCGATGCACTTGCGACGTTATGAACAGAAGTCACTGGAGAGATTTCAAATAACAGGGTACCACCTTGGGAATGCCTTGTTGTTTTAGGACAGAAACAACCCCAAAACATAGCAGGCAGATCTGAGAAAGGGTTTTATTTTGTGCTGTTTGTGATACGTAGGCCCATTTTGACTCAATTAATTATCAAAAGTCTCTATTCTGCTGTGAGTATTTTCACCAAGAGCAATAACTCCTACAAGACACATGTCTTGATATTTTGAAAGAGTGGTTTAAATATGTATGTGTATGTTTTTTTTGCATCTATTTGATGTTTAAATTAATTTTAGAGTCAGCCATGGATGTAAGATGTTCTTTCTCTCTTTTAACTGCCTCAGTCCATACTTCTGTGAAGCAGTATAGAATATTTTTCAAGTCATTTAGGACCCTAATAGGCTAACTTTTTAAAAACTAAAGCATCATGTAAAGGCAAGCCTTTGAAACTGGGTAATGTTTGCTATCGTCTAATATACTTAGCATCCATAAATTGAACAACATCTTCAAGCTTTTGAAATTGCTTTTTTTCCCCATTTTGACAGCATTTCCTGTTCGCTATCACCTGCAATTGTTTTTGACATTTTAGTTCATCAAAACATCGCAAAAACATGGCAAATGTTTTTCTATCTTATGCTAAATATGGGACACCTCAGAGTGATGGTATTCAAATGATTTCCTTTGAGCAGAACTGGAAATTAAGAATTCCCTGTGGGGAATATATATGTAGAGAAGGGAGAATGTATAGGTAGGGGAATACATAGAGGAAAACTTACATACATGCATACCTATATGGGGCAGTACATATTAGGAAGAGTGTTTTAGCAGGTGTATTATTTTTCTATGTTTAAACTGTTTTAGTAACTTTCTATAAAATTAGTTTAGTTTCACTTTAGTGATACACAAGTCAAAAGCAAGTGTATTTTCTGAGTGGAATATAGTCAAGGGTCAATCCTTTTCCTTAAAACCATTCTGAAGGGAGGGAGATAATAGATACCTCCACCAGGTATCTACCTAGGGTGCCACCTTCCCTCCTTACTTTGCAGATTAGCATCAAATAAACAGGAGAACTTCTGAACAAGGTCATCCCATAGTTGTATATACCATGGCAGAAGAAAACTGTCATTTTGGGCAGTCAAAGCTAGATTAAAACTGGCTTTGTTAAGAGATCAAGGAAGGTCAATCCAAGTCGAGTAAGCTTTTAGTAACTTTGCAGAGAAAGGCAACTTTTGATCTGACGGAGTATAGGAAAGCAAGAGGGTATTGAGCTATGGAAGAACTAATAGAAATAATTTGTTAAATAATTTATCTCATTCACTTTTTGCTGTAGAACAATTCTATCCAAAAAAATCAGTATTTAACCACATTTGTAGGTTAAAGGACTCATACTGACCATCCTTTACTCCTTTCCTTCTTTTTTTAACTTCATTGTCTTGCTTGTGTTGTGCTAAAGTCCACGATAAGATTCTGTATTAAAATAAAATTTTATATAGCTGCAGCATTGAGAGCTCAGTGCATTTTATATGCACTGAGCTAGAGAAAATGAGAAAGGCTAACAAGTCTGAAAGACATACAGCACAGATTTTAAGATACCAGTCAAACATTTAGTTTGACTTTCTAGGTGATGTTAGCCATTTAATTTTTGACAGAATTTGAGCCAAAAAGTTGATCTTCCAGGAGATTGTACTGTTTTGTTTTGAAGACTTTACCAGAAGCAGAAATCGCTGTTTGTTCTTGTAGTTATTCAACCCCCTTATTATATTTCTTTTTTCAGTGTATTTTTTCCTTGTTCAAATTAACTAGTAATTACTTTCTTTTTCATACTATTGCAGAACTGCTCCAGAGAAGTTAGTTCCTTAGGTGAAAGTGTGTGGTGAGAACACTGTTTTTGACTTTTTACACTTTGCTATAATATTTTAATATCTGCCTAGTGGATGCTACCTATAGAAGCCAAGTTGACACTTGCAGACTCCTTAGACATCTGAATATGAGTTTAGCTCACTTTCAGCGGGGTGTTACTTTTCAAGCATTGACTCAACTGTGCATTTTGTTTCCACCAGACTTTCAAAGACTGTTGCTTTTGATAAAATACATACTTTAATGTTCTTTTTTTGGTTGTTTTTAGCTTTCCTTTTCTTCTGGTTGTTTCTCCACCATCATTTCCTACCATAATTTTCTACATAAAATTAGAAAAAATTATTCCTTTTTTTATTTTCTTGCAAGCATTGACTGAGTAAGCTCTATGTGCAGGATTTTGCCATGGGTACTTTATTACGTTATTAGTGCTGACTTTTTAACTATTTTGGCAGGTAGATAGTGCTGTGATAAGACCATTAGGTGAGTTGGATAAACAAATTAATGCTTTTTTTGGCATCAGTATTTGTCATTTTGCAGGTATCCCTTCTCTTGGTTGTCTTTTTACATACTCAATGTAGTGCCAGTATTGCAGTTGCAAGATCTTAATCACATGCCAGCTTGGTGATTAGCACTTCTTTTTTTGATATGATTTGTTCGACAATATTGCACAAAAGGTAGCTTCCTTCCCTGTATTTTCTTTGTGAGGAATGTCATTTGGAATTATTTGCCCAAATATACATTTGTGCACCTGCTGTTTCTGTGGCTCAGTGCACAGTGGTGAGACAGCTTCTCGGTTCTTAATGCTCTGCTGCTCTGACAGACTGCGCTGACTAATTGGTCTCTGCCATTTTCTCAGTCTTTATCTCCTTTTTCTTGCTTTCCCAATTTGAGCAGAGCCTCATTCAGAACAGCACACAGGAAGACGCTCTTCTTGTGATTCTGACGACCACCTCATCTCTCGTCTAGTGCTATTATTAACGAAACAAAAGGAGAAGTCCTCATGTGGGCTTCTTGCAAGCACTGAGGACTCAAACTGCGAATTAAACTTCTTTTGCCTGTGCAGTGGCAAAGAAAGAAACAGTTGAGTTTGGGTTCTGAGCAGAAGATTGACAGACTTTTAAAGAAAGACAAAGAAAGTAGCTGTTAAGTTTTTGGTGTTACTTTTTGATTTATTTTAAAAGAAAAAGTTTTTTAATACTTTAGAATTGTATAATTTCACATTAGCAAGGCAACAGAACTTACTGAAAGGGAAATATGGTATAATTACAAGATTCCATTCTTTTTGGAATATAACTTTTTGATATATAACTTTTAGTACCTACTACTCTTCAAGATAACTAAATCCATACAGAAACAGATGGCATTACTAGTGTTGAGAAAAATGAAGGAAACTAATGCTGAGATTTCATCTTGTATTTATTTTGTGTTTATTCATTAGAAGTTTATTCCATTTTCAAAATTATAGATAAGCTTCCTGTTCATGATGTTTCATGGCACTATTTTAAAAACATTTGCTGGTGAATAGAATGCTTTTTAGAACAGAACAGTCATCTTTTGATGATTTTTTGAGTGTGGAATTCAAATTTTCAACAAACATATAGGCACAAAAGACTTCATGCATTTAGATTTCAAGTTTCAATTTTAAAAAAGTGCCAATCGGAACAAAGGAACAGTCATAGCCCCCAACCTGGGCTTGATTCTGCCCCATAGAAATGCTCTGATAGAATAATATTGTGTTTAAAAAGTTTCAGAATTAATGATTTCCAAAAATTGAACGTCAGTTTAACTTTTCTTTTTTCCTACATATTTTCTTGTTCTTCCATATAGATGAATGGTCCAGAGCTGAAGTTTTTAGCTTCCTTGTTTATTTCCCTGTTTAATCAGCTTGAGGATCTTTGTTTACCCTGCTTTTATTTTGAAGTTCCTAAGTCAGTAGTTCTGGACTAGCTGTTAGTCTATTCAAAATATATTTATTTGTATTTCTAATATAAATTCACAACCTTAATTCTACTTTGAGTATTCTGACTGTAAACAGTCTTAAATGAGATAGTTTTGTTTTATTTCTGATGGTCTAAAGACATGTAGTATCATTACATCTTAAATGAAAAATAGCTTCCATTCTTTTAGATATTGACTTGAATTTGTATTCACTCCAGTATAAGATCTACAGAACGCTTCTGAGTTTAGCTGGGCTTAATGTTGCTTCGCATTGCTAGAGCAGCACAGCTGTTTAAGCATAGTACCAGGTGCCCTTGAGCTACTATCAGGGGTTCTAATTGACTTGTTGGTGGATTTGCTTTGTGCAATCAGTGCTAACATCTCAGGATATTAAAAAGTTTACTTTTTTAACAGCTTCAGTACCCATAGCATGTAGTCAAACCAATATAGCCTATGGCAGATGGCCAACAAAGTTCTTGCTCTTCAGGCCAAATACTCTGCTAATTGCAATTTTTAACTCTTGGGCAAACTTTCTCTTATCTTGTAGGCTCTTGAAAACCAACAGAATTGCTGAATGAAGATTATTGTTAGAGAAAGAATGCTTGCTTCTTTTGACTTCATGATCATTTTTGTTCTGATATGGTAGCCAGTATACCTAACCCCTATTGTCAAAGTAAATAGACCAAGTTCCATGATGACTTGGTGTAACTGAATTTTTCTTTTTCATATTTAAATTTGCAGAAGATTCAGTTAAGTAGTATGAGAAGTCCGAACAACTGAATACTAATTACGATAGCTGAAGATTAAAAATACAGGTGCTAAATTTCTCAATTTAAAATGCACTTTAGTTATATTTACCAATGAAAAACTATTTTTGTAAAGAGTGCCTATCTGAAGTTTGAGAATATAGTGTATTTTATTATTCATTTCAGCAGAGTGGATCCTAGCAGCTTGCTTTCGGATCACACCAAAAATAACTTCAGTATTTGGCCAGTAATATATAAATCAAATTTTTTGTTGAAAGAGTTTATTAAGCTGTTATTTTATCTGGCAACCTAGTCTTCAAGGAGGGAGTTAAGATCTAAAACCACCTTCTTAAGAAAGTGAAAGAAGGGGTAGAATGAAAGATGTCATCTCTTATGTCTATCATGCCCTTGTGTTTGCTCAACAAGCACCACTGGCCAAATAATAATGTGATGATGGTTTCATCTCTTTGTATTGCTTTTTCTCAGTCTTCAAACTACAGAGAGCTTCTGCAGCAGAAATGTTATTGCTAAGAAATGGGAAAAGCCTAGAGGAAATCGATTACCAGCAAAAGCCCCTTAGAAACACAAATGAAACATCAAAAATAAGATCTAACAGTTCATTGTGTTACTGTTGGGGTAAGGAAGAAATTTGACCTGCTTTGTGTTTCCCAACTGGGCAGCAAGAAATAAATTGAGGAACTCTTTGCTGACCAAGTTAGAAGTAAAGGAACTATTCACTTTGTGAATCCCCGTCTACTACTTTGATACTTCTCAATGCACTCAGCGTAAAGTCTTTCGGCTGCACTGTGGGTGATGTCAGTATTAGTTACATCAGATTCCCTACAAAGACTTAAAATAATGCATCTTCTTAGATTTAGCTGTTCTTTCATTGACATTTTTTCCCATCTTCATACCCTCTGTGGTGACATCTGAGGCAGGTGGATTAAGTCTTAGTCTTGTAGCCCCAGGAATCAGTCTATAACACTGAGTATACAAAGACTGAGATTGCTGCCCCATGACCTCTTTCTCCAGTAAAGATGAGAACATTTTTCATGTTCCCCATCACACTGAAAGTTGTCACAGGGACTTATGAAGATCAGAAGCAGAGCGGGGAGCTCTAGGAAAACCCAGTGACTGTTTTAGCCATGTTCTCTGGGAGGAATGGAGATCCTGCTGGCTGAGGGAGCAGCACACAGACTCCTCTGGGGTCTGCCCATTCTGCTTAGCAGAGGCAGTAGTGCTCTGTATCCCCTGGCCTCCATGGAGGCAGACCACTTTCCTTGACTTTAATTTGAGCATAAGTACAAAACAGCAGGAAACGGCAGGCCTGAGCTTAACGACAACAACAAAAAAAATGAAGTCCTTTAAAAGCAGATGAGAGACTTGAGGTATGCTTGAGGAAGCTTGAGATATGTATGCCTTCTACCCCATTCTGACTGCTCTGCAGTGCTTGTCTGCAATTTTAACTAATCTATGCAAGTATTTTCCTTGAGAATCTAAATGAATTAAATTCTGATGTAGGTCATCATATTAGCAGCAGACAGGTATCTCTTTGGCTTCACTCAACTGATACAAAATGAGACTTACCGCAAGATGAGAAGGAGTCTTAGCACACTTTGTAGGATGAAGCAAAACAGAATGTTTATTGTTGTGATCCCAAAAAGCAGCCAGCCTCAAGTAGGCTGCTTTTTGCCTTGCTAGAGGTGGTCACCTTTTATTGTCTGTAGCTATGGCTAGAGCACTACACATGAATAGTGTTTAAAGGACAGTAGGCAACATGTTCTAGGGAATGAATTTAAGATTTTTTAAAATGGAATTAGAAGATAGTTTGTATTCATTTTGCATTTTTATTCAGTACAGTATGAATTATGTCTGCTTATCAATTAAGTTTATTTGTAAATATGAATGTGTGACTCAGAGGAGAAGCTGTATCGTGTAAGGTATTGCAATATAGAAATCAAAATCCAAACTAGGGTAGTAGTGATGGAATAATTACCGGTTAGCAACTGTTATTTGGTCTTTAATAAAATATGATATTAAGATGATATCTACTACTTGGTATTTTTAATAGCTTTTTTTTTTCCATCTTATATTCAAGCAAAGTGCTCTTGCTGATGCTAAAGGATATCCTAGTAGCAAGCTGAATGGAGGCACTTTGCAATTCATCCTTTATTTAATGGTCAAGATTGGTGTTTATGGTAAATGAAGTCAGATGCTAGACAAATTCCTTTATTTTGGCTGCCTTATAGTATTTTTCTTTAACCTTTTCTCTTGTACCATTTATGCCAGTGGACACTTTCTGTTAATTCTGGTGAATGTATGATCATTCCCTAATAATTTTTATTAAATAAATATTGGAGAAAAATGTTCACATAGAAACTGAAAAATGTTTAATATTTCAGAGAAAAAAAAAAGCCTATATTAAAGTTGTCTTTGAAGATTGAGGAAGAGAATTTAAAGTAGTCATAATTCCTACAGAGAGTATTTGCATATATAATAAGTGCTAAAAACATTGTTTTCATGATTTAATTATCACTTGGTGACTGCAGAGAAGAGTAACAAAGGAAAACATTTCTTTGCCAATGCTGTTATTCTTCAGTCTGTTCGGTAGTAGTATAGTAGAAAAATTTCTGGCTGGATGACTGAATGACTGAAGAATATCCATCTGAAAATTTATCATGTTCAGTTAAAGCTTATCTCACTTTTATCTATGTAATGGGTTCACACTCATGTCCCTTTGCCAATAAGCTGAAGAGTTTAACTGGGAAATTACTTTGTAGCTTTTTTCTCAGTAGGACTGTGGTTTCAATCCAATTCAAATTCATCATCAGTCTTGTACAAATTATCTCAGAAAGGTCAAAGATAAATCAATGGGAATATTTTCCTCAATATTCATATTGACTGCTGCTATTTTTATCGTATCTTCACAAGCGATCATGGAACAGATGAAGTGTAACATTCAAATGGAAAAAAACAATGCTGCAAGTCCCAAGAGTGCTACTGCATTTGGGAAGACTTCATTCTGCAGAGATCTGCTTTGCAGTGCTCTGCACGTTGGACTAAAATGCCCCAGTATCTTGCAGGGAGTAACATATGTGTTCGTTTTCTCACCACGTGTAACAAAGCCGGCAAATGTCAGCTGTGGCAGTGCAGATCATAGTATCATATATTTTGAACTACTTGCACTAACACTCAATGATCTTCTGTAATAACCATTTAGCTTTTCTAGTGTGAGTTACAAGTTCCAAAAAGCTCTAGTGTGAATTACAAATACCGAGCAAGCTCCTGAAAAGCATAAATATAAATGTTGTTAGTGTCGTGCAACGACAATTTCTGCCATTCTTAGCAGTTGCCTGCTCCTATAATGTACAACAACAGGTAAAACAGACTTGTGAAATGAAAAACATATAGTTGCCTTTTGGGGACACATATGATAATGTTGTCAAATTCCCAGAATTTGACTTCCATTTTATTTTAAGAATGCAAACGTTTGCAAACGTTATTGTTTACATTCTAGTAGATTTACAAATTAAATTCAGTGACAACATTTCAATAAGAGTTTATTTTCCCTTATTGTTTAACTTAAATTCTGCTCTGGAGAGAAACTCACTCAATGTTTTTTCAGGCTGAGGTAAAAGTCTTTTATAAAGCAGAGCAAAAATAGGTTAAATTCTTAGGTTTTGGAGATATTGTGAATTTCTAATGGCTGTGAGATGGTTCATTTTTAGCAGGACTGTAGCCAGGACTGAGTGCAATAGTGGCAGCATAGAGCATATTCACACAGATATTTTTAAATTCATGACAAAATGATGGAGGCAGTAGGAGATACAATATCCGCCTGTATTGCTTAGAGCTCTGTTGTGTTGTCTTATTTCGATTTTATAAGGGAGAAGGGGCAAAAAGGTGTTAAATTCCCCCAGTTCACCCTGCTGCTTTTAATGGATTATGCCCCTTCTGTTATTCTGTGTTTGAACAAGAGTATTGGGCTCTTCAGAAGCTGTAAATGTAAATATATTGGCTTCTTTAGAAGCCATTTTTAGAAGCCAATCTTTAGCCTTTTCCCCAGGAATGCTTTTTTGCATGTGGTGAAAAAAATTGTTTTCTCTTCCCCAAACAGCACTCATAGAATATGTTCATTTGCCTGGTCTTTGGAATTAGAGCATGATACTGTTTTACCATGAGCCATTGGCTGGTTACCCTTTTAGGCACTAGGGATGTTTTCTCTTGGCTGCTCCGTGACATGGTAAATACCCTAGGTCTTAGGATTCACGCTGTTCCTATTTACTGGGAGCCTTAGGCAGGTGGTTTTAAAGGGCATCCCACGTGCATCCAACCCAGAATTAGGAGGTTGAGAGAAGGATATCTTAAACTGGATTTCAGAAAAGAGACACCTTTTCTTCACAGTCTTGCCAGCCCTCACATAATGATCGAGCAGTTGGCATAAGCTTTTGTCTTGGTTGGGTTGCACCAAAGCCTTCATGATGAGGAATCAAGAGATTCCTCTCTGCTTGGGAGAGCTGAGTGGCCCATCCTAAAATACAGCAAATTAAAAGGAGAGGATAACCAGCCCTGGATAACTTTTCACTGAGACATTTTCAGACGTGCCACTTGCCGGGTGAAGCTGGGGCCTTGCAGAAGTCCCTGATGTTGCACAGTCTCTCTTCCTGCTGTAGCCAGCATAGTGCTTCTGCAGTCACCCTTGTTCCAGGGCTCCTGCAAGGACGGATAATTGCAAGCCAGTTTTTGGATGCTGAGTTTGTCTAACCCTGCAACTTAAAAGCATTGTTTTCTCAACCCGCCAAACAAGGGAATTAAGCAGATTATAGGCTTATTGTAGAGCGCGAGAAAGGTAGAAAATGCATAATTGGAAGGAGGAGAGCTTTGACAGCTCTGCAGATGGCAGCAGATGAAGGCAGGACTGCATTCTTAGAGTGCAACTTTTCACTAATAAGGTTCAAATAACTCTAGTAGTTCTTTTGAGGGTATTATATTTGTATTGGAGAGCATGACTAGATTTTGTTCCAGATATTTGTTACAACCATTTTGTTTTTATTTCTTTTAGTAGTTCAGAAGAACACTTTCTGAACAGTGTCATTATGTGGATTATTTATTAATTTTTGAAGTGATGCTGATTTGCCTATTAAGCTGCTGTGCGATCCAGAAGGATCAGGAATTCTGTATTAACTTAGAGACTTTATACTATTTTATCACTCAATGCAACCACGTTTTGATATTCAGTAGTGTATCCAAAGCAATACATGTTAAGAAAGAGTGGAAGGATATTTTAGGAATACATATTTTTCAGAAATACATATAAATTCAAAAATATTACAGTGAAAAATTTCTTTTTGTGCATGCTTTTGAGTTTTGCCTTTTAAAAAACAAAAGGATTTCCTCAGGGATTTGCTTGTCGAAATCTATTTTCTCCCCAGCATATGAAATGACAGGCTATACAAAATGCCCAAATATTAATTTTTGTGCCATGCCTGTATATTCATCTGTCAGCCTTCAGTGAATTTTCTGCTTTTATATTAGCTTGTCCCAAACTCCTGGCAAGCTAAATTTCTCTAACAGGCATCAATTCACTGCATTAAATGGCTGTTCTGCCCTGCAAGACATATTGATTATTTTTTTCTCAGCAAAGTGACAAATACCATTTTCATGACAATAATAGAGATTGATTATAATCTTATGGAACACAGAGGGAGCCAATATTGCTGAAAAAAATCTTAAAGCTTATAAAAAATTGAAAAAAAATCGTTTGAATTAATAAAGAAATTAATGAATTCATCTGTTGCTGATGAAGCTGGAGCGTTTTTGATGTAATGAAAACTACGGTAATGCATGACCATTGCTGAAGTGAGGCAGGTTTAAATGTATCTGCTGTCTGAAATAATTTGGAGAAATGCTGGTAATCCATTTTGAATAGTTCACACTAAAAAGGACATTAAGATACCTTTTTCTACACCTTAAGGTATGCATGTTTATGTACGATTGAAGACTGCTCTGCTATCTTGATCACTGGAATTTGAAGCTGAAAGACCAAAGAAGCATTGTCAGGTTTTGTGTAGAGCTATTTATTTAAAACTTAAAACAAAAGTAATTTCTTTAAGCCAGTTTTGCTCATTTTTCCTTTGCTTCTTATGTTGTTATGTCCTTAACTGATCATACAAACTGTAAGTCAAATTCCTTTAGCCCTGTTTTCTGCATGTAGCACCTTATCCACTACCTTAATAAAGCCAAACAGATACACAATGTGAGGTTGCAAGAAGAGACTGAATATCTGAATTTGCCCCAAAGTTAGATTATTAATGACATCACCTAAAAGCAAATTATAACAATAGAATTCATACTGGGTATAATTTAATTTATAATTTAATTTAAAAATTGGATTTTTTATATGTCATATCTTAAAACAGAATCTGTTATGGGGATTTTCAAACGGAGTATGTGTGTGTGTGTTGTGTGTTATAACTGTAAGACTCACCTCTCTTACTGTACTTGTATTACTTGCAATTTTTTTTAATTTTTTTTTATCATTTGTGATTTTTTTTTAATTCAGAAAATATCTTTCCTACTAGATGCATATATTAAAAATAAAGTTAGAGTGTAATGGATGTGAGAATTTCAGACAAACCGAAGCAAAGATTCCACTGATAAACTTTAAGGGTCTGGAGACTCTTGAATGGTACTATGTTTTGCATTTAGCTTACTTCTCTGATCATTTTAGTCAAGAAATATTAAGAGCAATACTTTATGTCACGAAAATTGAACTCAGTAAACAATTATTTTGAAGACCAGCCTGATTAATATGCCAAATTAAACTGTCTGTCTCTTGCCAGTCTGACTTGTAAGTATAACTTGAAAAATCTTAGTCCTGCCTGCTGCCTAAAAAAGTTATACATAGTCATAGTTCTTATTTTCTGTCAAGCAAAACCAAATTTGGGTCTGAGGACAAATGCAAAAGAGAATGTTTTAGAGCTACGTACTCTAAACATGTGGGTTTTTTTTCCACTTTATCATACTTAAGAACAATTATCTGAATGCACTTTTAAAATCCTCAGAGGGCTATAAAGCTTGAAAGGAAAATTTTGTTATCAGAGAGCAGCAGATAGCAAGGACTGATGACACGGCATACAGATTAAAAGCAAATAAATGAACACGTCCCATCATGGAACCTGCATTGAACATAACAGATAAAATAACAGAGCCATTTTCTGTATTTAGCTTAGAATCTTTTGAACTACTACTCTAGTATTTTCTGTTCTATTCTTTCATTGCAAAAATAATATCCCACAATACTTGAAGGCAGAGAAAGCATAATAATGCTTTTATTATAAAAGGATTTTTTTTACTTTTTCACAACACCTATACTACCAAAACATGTGGGGAAGCAGGTTGAAATTTTGTCAGGTGACCATTCTCTCTCAAGAAAAATCTCTTCGGAGCGTCTCTATAAAAATCGCTGTGACTTGCTCTTTAAGAATTGCGACTGCCCCATTTGTGTGAAAATTCTAGTAGCACTATTATCTGCCATTTGTTTGAAAGTGTAGTTGGCTGAGTCTCTGCCTACCTGTTTTGCATGATTTTTGCAATCTATGCACCTTATATGTGCTGCCCCTCGCTGTAAGCGGTAAAGCAATGGGCTTCCTCTTGACTGATTTATGATATGCCAGCAAGCACGTTTATGTCCTGAGAATTAGGAAATTGGCATTGTTAAGGATTTTGTCACCATCATCTTAGTTGTCCTTACATTTTCCCTGTCACAACAAGAGAGAATGCTGTCTGAGCTGGATGGACAAGCCCTGCAGAGAGCCGTATGTGGGACCGAAGAAGACCCAGGCAGCCAGGAAACCGCGGGCACGTCTGTCCTGCCTCCAGGGCCGCCTTCGGTCCTCGTGTTCACGCAGCGCGTGGAGCCCTTGAGGACTTGGCGTAGTCCTACCCGGCGTCTCCTGCTACGGTGCTGCTGTGCTAGAGAAGACGGAGCAGGGACACACATGTTCGTCTGTGTAACCTGGTCAGGCTCCGTGAATCTTGCTGATCACCGCCTGCCTTCCCGCAGCACCAACTGTGTGGCCTTCTGCATGCTGCCTTTATGGAAAATATTATGAAAATATTATGGAAAAAACTTAGTCGTTTTTCCCGTACAATGTGGTGCAATTCAGGTCAAACAATGGACCCAAGTTAGGCCAGACAGCGCAGTACAAAATTCAGGGTGAGAACACAGTAAAATAGTGGCCTTGACCTTGACACGTATTGCATTCTTTAACAGTACTTCCTTTAACTGTTACGTTCTTTTGCTGTACTTTCACCTCATTTTGCGAAGCAGTAAAATTCTGTGGTCCTAAAATGGTGTCAGAAAATGAAAGTTAAAATGTACTCCGTGACTGTTTTCTGAAACAGAAAATAAGCCTGATTTGTGTTTCGACTCCTTAGACTAGGAAAATGTTTCTAAAAGATTTTTTTAAATATCATACACAGCTTGAGTATATGCAGCAGGGACGAAATGAATTATCAATGAAACACCATCTGAAATCCTTCATAGGACTATTTGCTGAATTTTGTTTTAATGTTCCCATTTTGACTCTGTAGAAATTGCACTTAAGGCTGTGCTGTACAAATTCATTTTTGCAACTAACTTTGGAAATGTACTGAGAGATTTGAAAAATGCTTGCTTGTTAAATTTTCACTTTGAAAAGATTTTTTTATATATAATGAAATCTTTAAGAATTTGGCTAAATTAGGGCCTGTGACATGAAACCCTGCGTTCATGAAGTGAAGGGCTTTAAATCAGTCTCCGGAGTTATTTAACTGTTACCAATTACTCCTTCATTGTAAACAATCAAAGTGCTTGTATCTGCAGGCTGTAGATAACCTGAAAATCAAATATATCAGCTCTGCCCAGATCCATGAAGAGATTGTCCTGTCAACTAAAACAAGATTAAAAGATGTGATTGTAAATAACATTCGTGGGACAAGCAGGTTAGTAATGCTTACTTAAAAATAAATAAATGAAGAACCACTTGTAGGTAGCAAGCAGTTGGCATTAACTGAACATCCAGCAGAAAGCAGAGCCTTAAGAAATTTTCAAGCAAATATATGTTCAATTAACTCTGTTGATTTTTGTTTTAAGCTATGGCTTGCTGCCTTGTGCTGTGAAGGTTTCCTTGTCCTTCCTTGTAAAAAGGTACTGCTCAGCACACAGATTCAGAAATTTCTCCGCCATTTGGCTGCTTCATGTACTGAAGTGGCTGTGATCATTGGTACATTTTTCCTCCATATGCGAGGACTGTGTTTAAGGCCAAATGTACAAATCAGGATTTTGCCTACATACTAAAATTAATTAAATTATTTGTATAGTGTTCCTTACCTCATTTAGCACTTTTTCCCCCTATTTTTTTTTCCTTCTTGTTGCTAATGATAAAAAGTTCTGAGCAAAGTGACTAATCATTACCTAACATTTCTGATTACAGAAATACCAGCATCCCCATCTACCTGATGAGTAAGACACGATACAGGAAGATTTACTTAAAATGCCATCAGTAGTAATATGGGAAACTGGTCAGTTTTAGTGACCTTCAGACTTATTTAATCCTGCCATGCTGAAGTTATTAGTGTGTGACTATTCAGCATGAGTGATGGAACACAAAATAGATTCAACGCTAGTAATGTTACTACAGATATTTCCTCTGAGAATTCTAGGCTGATTCTGTCAGGTATGCACGGTCCTGTTCATACTTCAAGTGGATTGTAAGCGTTTTCTCACATTTCAAGAGGACGAGAAGTCAGTAGTACCATTTTGAATGTTCAGTATTCATGGAAATATTTGGTAAATAAACTAAATGGAAGGGGAAGAGCAAATATGTTAACTGTCATTTTCTTGCACTCATTCTTTTTCTTTTTTTTTTCTTTTTTTTCTCTCTCTCTCTTAAAGATAGCTATTTAGTCCATCAGTGGATGTTTTTTCCCATTGCAGACCGGCTTCCTGTAGGTTTCACTGTGGAGTAGCAGGTGTACAATTCCAAAGTGTCTTTACAAGTGGCTCAGCAGGGCTTCCTGTGCCGTACATTCACTGGAGACAGCTCATCTGTTTAATCCTTATGTTTTAGTCAACCTTTCTTATTATGCGGACAGGGCTCCCATGCTCAGCTGGATTTTGACTCTCAGAATGAATTGATGGAGCTCTTTGATCTTTGCTGTGTATTGCATCTGTTTCATCTTTCATCTTAATGCATGATCTTCCTAACTCCTAGCTAGTGCTTTCTTTCTTTTTCTTTTTTTCTTTTTTTTAATTTTTTTTTTTCACTTGAATCCATCAATTTTACTTTGTTCTTTTTTGGCGTGCCTTTTTATGTGCAATGAACTTGATTGTGCAACTTTAACATAATGATAATTAAGTTGGTATGGCTGTTTAAAAACACAGGAAAAGACTTCGACAGTCATGGTTATTTAGAGCTGATACTTAACATTTTAGAGACTTGTTCAGAATACTGAACTGAGATACATGCACTTTAATGACTTGGAAATTACTGCATCTGGTATGACTGATAAACAGAGGAAATATATAAGAATTAGAATATGTGATACTATATACATTTGGAGAAACCTGCTATCGTGTATCAAAACCTGAACTACAGCAACACTGAACAGTATGGTACAAAACCAGTGTAATGCAGTACTTCCTTGAGGTTTAGAGATGTAACAGCATAACACATGAACGTATACTTAAACGCATCCCTGCTGGGGCAGTACTTAAGCTCCTGCTTAAAATTAAGTAGCTCCTTAAGTGCTGTTAGTCAGGGATACTTTTTCTGAAATGTGGGTTTGAAATGTGGATTTACACTGCTCAGGGTGGTTTTGATTAAAGATATCAGAAGTTTTGTGGTGTATCATCTCAGGTAATTGGTAAATTATTGGCATTTGTTTTTAATTTAAATACATCAACCAATAAGACATTGCACCCACCCCAATGAAAACATGTGTATTTAGATTATACTTTTTAGCTCAACAAATGCTATAAATGAAGTATTTTGTAGTGGTGTGTTTACTCTAACACTTATACAATACCTTTTAAATAATTTTTCTTCCCAGCAAAATTAAAAACAGTGTTCAGTTTTAAGTGGCAGCAGTAATTTAATTTTTCTAGTTGTTATTAATGCTAGGGTGGCAAGAACATTTTCAAGTGAACAAATTGCTTTTGGTCTGCCACAGCTAAAATGTTAAAGAGTCTTTGCTTATAAGAGATTTGATAAGTTTTACTGCAATGCTGCCTCTTAAATTTACAGGGACATAGCATGGACAGTTGCTGTTTTGCTCTGTAATTTTTGTAAGGCTTTGTTTGTACAAAACAGAACTACATGTAGAGTGGGTGTAAACATCTGCAAGGCTTGGATATCCCTGTTCCTTTGGCGTCTTTGAAAGCTCCATGACATGCAACCCAGTCATGTATTCCTTGTTGCAAGACTTTGTGGCATGTGTATTTCTAAAATCGATTAAATGCCGCAGGAAATGACTAATGTGAGGCTTGAGTTTACTGTGGCACAGGTAGCTGCTGATCGCAACAGTAATTTCTGTAATGGAGTAGTAAAAGGACCTTAATTTATAGAATGCAATTACACCTGCTGCTGCTGCTACAAAAAAGAAAATGTGTACATGGTGTAATAAACATTTATTTTTCCCAACTACGTTTCTTTGATTGTTAGACTCTGCTATTTTAGGTGCTGCTTGACAGAAGCCTCTAAAAAGCTTACTGTCCTGAGTTATTGAAAACAGCAAATGTGCCAGCTGATATAGAGTCCGGTTTTAGAATTTATAAGAAAGAAATTGAGACTTTGAATTAAATGATTACTGACTTGGCCTTCCTGTCTCACATTTTTTATTTGCCTTTGGAGCTACTGCCTTTTAACTGCTCTGAAATTAATCAGGTGTAAAGCATTATCTGTCAGGAAATTAGCTAATTGTATTGAAAGAAGCTCATTAAGACAATCTGGAAAATTATTAAAATCCTAAATGTCCACGTTGAACAGTTTTATAATTTGAAACCTATCTTTGGAGAGTCCAGACTCACACTGTAACTAGATTAACTCTTTTAAAATTTATTTAAAGAATGAATTACAAACTGACAATTTGAGATGGCCTTTTTTTATTATTTATTTCCTGGCAGTCTAGGTGATTTGTTTTGAATATTGAAGCTATGTGCAAAACCTTCTACATGCTTTACATGCTTAGTTAGGTATAGACAAAATGGATTCTTATAGGAGGATACTTCACTTGTAAATGCGTCTATTTTGGGAAAAAAAAAAATTAAATGATACATTAAAAATATGCACAAGATAATCTAAAAAAGATTGTCTTGCTCTAACAAGACAGTATGTTTTCCTCAACATATTTTACCTTCCTCTTTGTAAAATATATTTGTTTAATTCAGTTGTCACTTCACTCTGGGAATGTGTGTTTGAGTCTCCCGTAACTGTAAAGTAATTCATTGCAGTCTACTACAGGTGGGAACATTTTGCTCATGATAAGATGTCAGGCCTCAGAAAAGAATTTGGAACCTCAAAATCGTAGAAATTAATTAATGCACACTAATTTCTTGCAAAATGGTGCAAATGCTCCCTTTATGGGAAGAGCTCTTGCCACCTCTGGGAGCCATTGGATTCAGGTGTCCGGCTTGACCAAGTGAGGGGCTCTTTTACCATGTGCTTTTCACATGGAAAAATCTTCCCTTGAATGCAATACAAGTTTTTTAGTGTCTCCCTTTACTGAATGACACAGAGCAAACTCTTTAACCCAGAACTACAGATGCTTTGCAATCTGAATGTGAATGAATGACCTGTTTTTCCTTCTTTCTTTCTTCCTTTCCTTCTTTCTTTTCTTTTTAATTGTAATATATTTGATTCTGTAGTTTTCAGTTCATTGTTTCTTAATCCCTGCTGTACAGTTGTGATGTTAGTTATCAAAACATGCATGGTTGATACTGATTTTTATCATTCTAGGAAAACTGTGCTGAAAGCTTTTCTTTTGTGCTGTGTTATGCCACTGCTGATGCAACATGTACTAAGTAAACTTCTGAACCACAGCTGGATAGATGCTGTGAGGGTATCCTGGGGAAAAAATACTCTGTACTTGTCCTTATTCTTCTTGGACACCCACTCCTGGCCACTGTCAAGGAGAGGATGCTGGTATTTGAGCCAATATATCTGTTCTTACCATTTATAAAGAGTGAGTGAGGGTTTGTATGTGTATATGTGTGTGTGTGTGTGTGTGTGTATAGATATATATATATAACATTCTATATATATAAAACATTCAGTAACAGATTATTAATGCAAGAAAGAGAGTGTCAAGGAGAGATTTTTCACAGGCCCTCTTACTGGGCTGAGTTTGGTCACAGCTGATTAAAATGAAAGTGCTTTAGTTCATATACTAATAGTAGCATAACAGGATATAATGAAAGGTACAGGAGAAGAAACATCCTATTATTCTTGCTAATCTCTAGAATATAAGCATGATTATTTTCCTTACAATATACTACTATTTTGCTTCTGCTCATTCTGTACTAAGAATTGACGCAACATTTGGCCTCTTCACATCTGCCTTGTGGAGCTTCTGACCCAAGAAGCTACATGTGACCTTGGCAAACATCATTCTGCTTTGTGAAAATTGGTGGTTTCATTCTGCTAGGTACATGTACAATTTATGATGCAGGCTGGCTCTTTATTTGCACTGCTAAAAATAAAATAAAGTAAATCCTTGTCTATTTTTTGATGCATATGATGTGCCAAAGTGAAAAACTATACCATAAGCTCTCTGTCTGTAGCTGCATATGTTCTTTCTCAGAATGAGGAGCGAATCAGTGAGTAAGAGGGTCAGTGTATCACTGAGTGCTCAGATCTCCTCATTTCAGAGAGATTCACCGCAGAGGAATGTAGCTTCTCAGATTCACATTCTGCCACACGTGTTTCCCTCAATGTGCCAAGCAGCATCCGTGCGCTGCCTTGCTTTGGCTTCATGCCTTCATGTTGCTCCTTTCCTTCTCCTCGCTTGTGTGTTGTAACAGTCAGACGTGCAGGCTCCTTATTAATTGGCAACCACTGATCATTAAAAGTTAATTTAAAAGCCCAGAGGATTACAGTGTGACAAGTATTCCTTTCATTACATCGTCCATTATTTTAAATATATGATTTACATATATTATTGCTTAATTTCACTTAATTTTCTGTAATGAAGTGCTGAATGGAAGGTTTGGAAGATTTACTAGAGTACAAGTGGAAG
The DNA here is from genome assembly GCA_032275445.1 of Crypturellus soui. Taxonomy (NCBI): domain Eukaryota; kingdom Metazoa; phylum Chordata; class Aves; order Tinamiformes; family Tinamidae; genus Crypturellus; species Crypturellus soui. The sequence continues at coordinate 902,636 of JAUBNY010000534.1, read as the reverse complement.
GTTTTGAGACTGGCATTTTTAAAGTAAGGCTTATGAGTAGGTATATATAACTTTAAATGGTTTTTTGCCAGGCTGGCATTGTGCAGTACAATTCTGATGATTATGTGGATCAAAATATTAAAAAGATATATTTTCCTTTGGGTCTTAAAACATGGGGAAGAAATCACGGAAGAGAAAAGGCTCTAAGGGATTTTTTTTCTTTTTTTTTTCTCTTTGTCATAATTTTCTTTGCTCTGTAAGTGCCACAGATTCTATGAAAAACTTGAGATAATCTTGTCTTTACCAGGATAAACCTTCTCTTTGAAACTGGACCATCATTATTATGGTTGCAATTTGTTTATATATATATTTTTTAAATTGAACACAGACTAGGCTAACTGTGGCTTGTCCTTTGCTGTAAATACCTCCTTCCCAAGGGTATTTTTTCTTTCACCTGACACTATTTTTCTTTACCATTCACCTTTTTCTTTCTATATCAAACATTGTCCACTGAGGTCTTTCTGCTCTGGCTTCTTAGCAAAGAAGTTTGAGAGGTTTTTGTTTCTCAGAACCTATATAGATGACTAAGTAGTTCTCATCTTTAGATGTCAACAAGGTAAAACAAACAAATAAACATAAAAAAGGGGGGGGGAGAGGAAATTGATGCTTTTTTCAAAATGTTTAAGGAGATCCAGACTACCCAGAGGAGCTTCTCCTGTGAGAGTTACAAATGTAGTGGGGATCATCTCATATAACTCTTGTCATCTCTATTGATTTTTCTTTATTAACTTAGTTCATGTACAAATAGAATAATTCCAGTCAAAAGAGATGTCAGGAGGTCAAATAGCCCTGTTCAAAGTGGAGTTAACACTGAATTCAGACCTGCTATGTACAAGCAGAGAGAGTGAACAATACGTTCAGTGAATGAGTCACTGCACCCAAATAATGACTCATGATCAGGAGATCCCTGTCTCACTCTCCCTCATCCAATTGGCGATAGAGGGGAACATAAATGACTAGCCTAGCTACCTTGTTTATAAATAGCTGAGGCTGGGTGAGATTAATTCCTCCCTTTAAGGTGAGCTCTGAAGTAATGAAAAAGAAAAGGTGTTAGTGAGAGAGAGAGAGAAGCCTGACATTTACAGAAAATCAGCCGAATGTAAGTGGTGTTCGAGTACCAAATTTGAACCTTCTTTCATGCTGCTCTTAAATATCCTTCAATACGAACCTGTCATACACCTGTCAGCTACTATCCGGTTTGTTTTCCAGATCAGCTCTGCTGTGATAGCTCAGAAACCTTATCAGGTCCATGCTAGTAGTTGACTGGAGATACAACTATGGTTAGGCTTACGTATTTGATGCATTTGGTTCACCTTCCAGAAAAAAAAAAAAAAACAAGAAAGAAAAAAGGAATCAGTTGTAAATCTCTTGCTGTGTCCTTCTCAGGTCCCTTATTCATTTGTTACACTAGGTTATTTCGTCTTGCCTTAAAGCTCTGTGATGAGATCAAGACTATTTCTTCATATCTAAATGTTATCAAAAAAAAACAGGAGCAAATCCAAGCCTACTACTAATAAAAAAGAACGTGAAGGAGGAATAATGCACAAATTCCCTTCTTCAGAGTAAAATACTCTTTGTTCTAAATATTTTAATAAAGTGAATTAGACAGTTCAGCTGGCTAAGTCTGAGCTTTCTGCAAGTGTGCTGACCTTTGCATTGGTGATAGTGTGGTGCGGGTGTGCTTGAGTTATCTTTAACTCATTAAAAAATTGGGTATAGGAAGCAGCACAGAACTGGCACAATCTTCAATATCTGCCTGAGAAGCTGTGTGAATACTTAGTCAGTCATCCAAAATGACTGCAGTGATGACATTCCCTGAGTGCCCTTTTACAGTATTTTTGAGGATGGGATCTATTCTCCAGCTACCAATCTTTCCAACAAATATCAGAAAACAATCGGTTTGTGTTTTGACCAATGAACACCATGATGATCACTGTTTTTGGCCTCACAGATTTTCCTAATGAGACAGTTACATAAAGGCAACATTTGACTTCTGAAAGGCAAAGCAAATTCTGGAAACACTGTAATTTCAAGGGAGTGTCGTCAGGGTATAATTGATACTCCCACAAGCTGCTGTTTTCTAACTGTCATTATTTTCCATTTGGTTTGCAAGAAAATGTGAAAATTTTATCTGAATTATTATGTGAAAACCTTCAATAAAAATGTATTACTCCCAAAGGATTTATTAAAAACAGGAATAATTTTATACTGCCAAATTCAGAGCATTCTTTTGCTTGAGATTACTATGGTACGTATGAGTGTGCACAGTACTGTTGGATACCAACTTTAATATGAAACTAGCCTTGAATAAGATTGCGTTGTCTGGAAAGGTGCAGTTTTGGAAAAACAATCTCTGTATCATGAATCCAAAAGTGTTCCTAAAAAAAAAGACAATTTGTCAATTTCCTTATGATTTAATATTAATTGACTATGTACTTGACTCTAATTTGTTCAGTGGAATTGTCAGCAGGCATTTTAAAATGTACAATTTTTTTAATTGGAGCTCCTTATTGTGATGGCTTTCATGCTGTTGAATCCTTTGTTTCTACTTTATATGAATTACCATTTATTTGTTTTTTTTTTTTAAAAAGAAGTCTTAAAGCAGTCAAAAATAGTTGTCCAATTCTATATTAGCTCAAACATAATGCTGTTTTCTAAAGTGCCGCTGAAATTAATTATCAATCAGCTGAAATTTTCTTAGGGTGCTTTTGTATTATGGGCTTGTCATTTATTTGCATTTTTAACCTTCTCTAAGTGTAGGCTTCACTAGTTGGGATTTATAGACTATCATCAGACTCGTTGAGAGGAAGATGTATACAGAGCAGCCTTTAATGGTGGCTAACTGCTTCTGTGGGCCCAATTAAGACTATCCAACTGTGAAACAGAGTCCCCTGTGTAACCGTGTA
>JAUBNY010000534.1:859080-879713 GCA_032275445.1 Crypturellus soui | reverse complement strand
GGTCTTTCTGTCATTCCAATAGTTTTCAACTCATAAGTATTGAAAGTAAATTCAGACTAATAAGTAGAAAAATTTTTGATTTTTTTCATGAAGTTCATCATAGTGTACGTTGCATAAAGGAAAACCTGTGGTAAAATCTAAATGTTTAAATTTCATTTATTGGAGGGTTTGTGTACCAGTAGCTATGAGCTGCTGACAACAGTTGAGCAAAATGTGTTTTATGCACTTGAATGAAGCTGAATAGCATTTTCTTTGTCAAAGACAAACATTTTGGATCACTCAGGGTCCAGAAACCTCAAGGTTATTTTCTGTTTTGTACTATTACTGGGGAGTATCAATTGTTTCTTTACCAATTTAGCTGTCCTTGAAATGAACTGATTTAGGGTGAAAAAATATATTCTTTTTAAAATTCTATGCACTATATTACATGTTTGAGAGAGGAAAAGGGAATATGAGAAGCCCTAATTGTGCTCTGTTTTAATATCTGAATAACCTTTTATTTTCCCATTCTTGATTTTTATGAATTGACTAATTATTACAACAATTATTGCAATTATTAACAACAGGTAACAAAGCAAAATGAGGGTCAGACATGGATGTGTGAAAAATGTGGTCTTTCAGCTTTGCCATTTTTCCTCAGTTGCTAGAAAATATCCAATATGACAAATCTTTCTAAGAAAAATCTGCAGGTCATGTTAAAGTAACTCATGTCCATACATCAGTGATGTTAAAATGGGAGGCTGCTTTGTGCACATCAAAGGGATTGTGTGAATGTTATTGATACACCATTCTTTATTGTTCTGTGTTATTTATATTTTCATCATTCGCCTATAAAGTCTTCATAATTAGCTCTCTAATTTCCCAGAAAAAAGCATATTAATTTATTAAACTGGATGAGGCAAGAAGTAGCTGATCAGTCTAGCATTGTAGGTTAATAGCATAGAACAAAGCATGGTCATAATTAGTTGAGAAAAGGACTTTCCTTGTTCATTCCAGTTTATAATAAAAAGTCCCTCAACAAAGTGACTTAGAAAATAATGCATTCAGACTGTGTAGAATTACTGCCTAGCAAATTCTATTTATCTGTAGCTTAAAAAGCAGCTGCGTTTTTGTAAAAAGCAATGAATGTGGCAGTCCTACTTAAAGGTAGAAGAAAAAGAACACCCCTTGTTTTGTAATAAGGGGATTTTCAATTTAAAAGAGAGAGAGAGCCTGTTGTGTGAAGTATGGTTATTACATTCACTGTATTCTATCTCACCCACCAGGAGGCTAATAATGAAGGAGTCAGTGAAGGAGACCAATGCCATGAGGGTTATCTCGCAGCCCCAGATGCTGGATAACTTGAAGGAGGCAGACTTGCTTTTGGATGACATTCAGGAAGCCTTGAATGATTATTTGGCGAAGAAAAGACTATTCTTTCCAAGGTAAACAGTCCATTTCATCTGTCTGCTGTAGGTGTTGCTTTAAAATATGTTTCTATAAATACCTATAAATTTCATCTTTTTTTTTTTTTTTGATCTTTTTTAGGTTTTTCTCTTGATGCAACAATGATCACTCAGGAATCCTTTTTTGACACAAAGGATCCACTCCACATCCAACCACACCTAAAGAAACGCTTTGAAGGAATTGCCAAGTTCACTTTTAATCATGAGAAAGAAATTACCCACATGGAGTCAGCAGAAAATGAAAAAGTAGAGCTCGTGCTGCGAATAATTCCAGCGAGTGCCAAGGGGCTAGTTGAGAAATGGCTTCATGAGGTGAATATCTTTAGCTCTTACTTAGGGTTTAGTTACTGTATAATCATTTTCTCTTTTAGGAGCAATGAATATCATACGCATATTTCCTAACTAAATGGCTCTCTGAATATTTGTCAAGATGTTGACAGATCTCAGCGTTATTGTTATTTATTGCAACTTATTTAGCATCTGCAAACACGCAAAAATTAATTTTAATAAAAAGCTCTGAGAGGCTGTTAGCAAAGTGGATCTGTGTATGAAAGCATATATGTGAATATATGTTTGTGTCTACATGTATGTGTTTTTGTGCTTTCATGGTGTAATGTCTGCAGCTTAGGAAGATCACACTTAAAATAAAATCAGAGAAACACCAGGTTTTGAGTGCTCCCCACCCTGCAGCAAGTGTGCTCCATTGTGTTGAAGGGGATTTAATTTCCAAGAAGCTTGAACAAAAGGAAAGAGAAATGATTTCATTGATAACACTCTAACCTTTCCCCTTTCGGCCTCTCATCCAAATTCATTGGCTTCAGTATGAAATTAGTTTGGTGACCTCTTTTTGTTTGCTTTGTTTAACCTTCTCCTGACAGGGGATGAGAATGGGTCCTTCCCTTGGCTTTTGTTTCTGGGCCGAAATCCGTTTTTCCTTTCTCTGTGCCTGCCTTTATTTTGAGGCAGGATCAGCCCCAGGTACACAGCTTCCCTTCCAGGCCGTCCTTTCCCCCCCATTATCCGTCCCTTAGTCCCTCTTGTGTCTCTCGTCAGGCTGTCAGCCGGCTGGGGCGTGCAGCGGGGACCAGCAATACGCGCTGGCATGGAAGCACAGGGAAAGCTGGGGCTGGAGGGAACCTTATTTTTATCTCGAGCCAATTCTGTCAAAGGTGGGGGCAGTTCCCCAGGCAGAGAACTGGCAGAGGAACCCAGAGCAGCCCTCGCCTTAGAGGTTTTCCTCTCTTACGTGTTGAGTTCAGGTTCAGGTGAAGCTAAACAGCTCAAGCCCTTTCGTGAGCCCACGTCTCCCACAGAAATGAGCCGCATAGCATCAACGCAATGCACCAATTTGGGATGAATCTTTATTTTTCTTTATAGAAAGACTGCCCACCATTTAAACTGGCCTATTATAAGAATTTGGGGGCTTAGGAGAAGGAAGGGAAACAAGGTAGAATTTAAGTAGATGCAGATATTCCCCTCCCACCTTTCCACATTAAATGAGTAACTTGATTTTGGGGCCACTTTCCAAACCACAGTTACCTTCACAGAGAAAATGAGATGCAAGTGGGTAAATCCTGCAGCAGTCGTGAGCCCAGGAAAACCCTAAATTCTTAGTGCACCAAGCTTGCAATATTTTTTTTTAGTTTTCACTTTCTCCCACAAATGAAAAGAGAGGTGAGAAACTGTGTTTATTTTAATATATCTCATTTTACCCTCACCTAAAAACAAATTGGAAGGTTTGGGAGTGCGTTAATCTGGACCCAATTAGTGTGTGTCTCTTCGTTAAAAGTGCAACCTGAGATTAATGAATATAAACTAGAGTTTCATATGCAGTCTTTAAATCATTTGCATGTTTTATGCATGATAATCAAATTTATTTATGCACTTCCTTTCATTTAATGATTTCTTGCTCTTTTCTGTGCTATCAACATTATATTATGGAAGAAATAGGATTTGGTGGGCAAGAAAGGATAGTATATAAATCTAACTTGAGTTAATTTTTAGTTCTAATATCAACAGTATATTAGAGTTAACGTTCCTATGATGTTAGTGGACTAGATTGATGGGAAAAAGTAAAATATTTATGGTAAAGCAGAGTTTTTTAGCTTACTAAGGCATTTCTGATGCAGTTTAGTTTGTGTGCTAGTGTACAAGAAAAATTATTTTCAAATGGCAGTTAAATTATTGTATTGACTTTTCAATGACCCTAGAGACTGGTGTTTCAACTTGGCCAATTTGCAGTAATAAGAAGATGAATAGTAATTACATTAATACATAACTGTATTCAGACCAGGACCTTAGAGTCATAGTCTGGCTTCCTCAATAAGGGTACATTATAATTTGTCTCATTTGGTCTTTGATCAGGAGAAATATGGACTTTGGAACTATGGTAAATTCATCATAGCCAAAAATATATAAGTCCTGGAGAACAGTGAGCCATACTAGCTAGCAGCTCTGTGGTAGTAGCTGTTTCTGGGTTAGAAGTAGGGAACTTTGCTTTGTTTTTCTGAGTAAGCTCAGATGTCTTAAAGATTCCATAGTGATGGTGTCTGCATTTTTTTATAATGTGTGCCAGGAAGCTTCTATGGGAAAAGTTTTATTAAGATGCTGGTAGTGGCTCTTCCATGGCTTTAATCTCTGCCAGTTTCTTTTTTGTCTCTTGTCTTTCCCTATGTGTTGAAAGTTGTATGTGGAAGTGATATTTCTCTGTGGTGTCCTGTCTCTTTTCAGTGAATTAAATGGTTGTGTGTTGTGATTGTTTCCTGATTCTCGTAGGTAGGAATGTGTTTAAAGGCTGAAGCTCTGTTAATTTGTGATGTAACCATTTCAGTGTGTTTCTTGTCATTGAAATGTAGTTTAAAATGTTCAGTAATGTGGCATGAAATTATTGGTTAGTTTTGGAATGGTGGTGAAATCATGTGAAGAAAATAAGTATTGCATCTGATCAAGATAAATTCACTCTAGTGTTTTATGGCTTTTTATTCCTATGTGATAGTAATAAAGTCTCATGTAGGGATGGAAGCCATGAAATACATTGTGAAAAATCATCAACTCAGATGGGGCCATCAGGATAGCATGCTCTAGTTGTAGAGTTATTGAGAATGATTGGAAGATGATCTAGTGTGTCACCATGTTGACTATCCTGTTTTTGCATTTTGGTTCTTCATTGCTCATCCTTACGGTTTTGATGAGAGAAATTCAGTTTGTAATAAGTTGATCCATCTTTGCATCAGTGTTCAGATCAAATTGTTCACACATCTTTCATTTTCTGCTTAAGATAACACTGTATATGAAACGCTAAGCTAAGAATTTAAGAATACAGTTGACAGACTCATACTGAAATGAAAACAGAGGAAAGTCAATGAATTTCTAAAAGCATGAAAATTAAGACTGAAACAAAGCAAGGTCCTGATAGGAAGTAGTGCAGCTTCATTGTTTCTGTGTTCAAGAACCTATCACTCTTGGGAGACTAAGAAAAGAGTTCTTTTTCCTTATTTATCTCTCTTCAAGTGCATGATCTTTTCTCTTTCCGGAACCAAGATATAGGTTGATAGTGTTGGGGGCAAAAACAAATCTCTGACAATATTCCCTACAGTGCTACCATCTCATATATTGCTTTACTTCTCCACTTGCTTCCCTCTTGGGTATCAGTGTCCTATGGGAATATTTTGGGGAATGTTACATATTCTGATACAACTATTTACAATTTTCTTTCTGTATATTTTCTTTGAGGCACACATTAATAAAAATATATTGATTTTGAATATTTTGACTCCTTTATTGTTTCTCTTGGGTGTGACTTTTTTGTCTGTTACAAACATTTATTTTCATTATTGTAAATAAGAACATGTTCTTGTGAAAAGGAATAATTAGGCAGGAGATTTATTTCCCACTTTGTTTCAATTTCTGTCTTCTCAGTATTATAAATTTAAAATATTATAAGTTTAAATTGCCTGTTTAAATAAAGCAGCACACAGAGGATTTAACCTTGAAATTCACAAAGGTAGTGTGGAAATTATTTCAGTGTTGCTGTGGTTTACAAAGATGTTAGATACCTGCTTGCAAACCTGAAGCAAAATTTATAAAAGCCTGCAAAACAAGTTACCTTCAAACTTCTATCAAAACAGAAAGTATCTGCTTCCTTATGTCTTAACAAAATTGTTTCCAAGAGTACCCAGGATGTACTGCCAAGAGAATAAACTGAGCTTGTTTTTCAGCTTTCAATTTGGTTAAGATAAAAATTGTCTTCATCATTTGCCCCCAGATGTTTTCCGTGTTTACTTTGGATCTGGTAACTACTTTTCAGAAACCTGGGACAGTTATTTAAACAGTTCAAAAGGGCCCCTGTACTTTTATTTTTCCCTTTGTTTTCTCAGCTTAAAGATAAATTGCAGTTAAAGTTATTGTTGTCATCCTAAATAATATGCAATTCGTCTTTACTGCAAACCAAACTTTGAAAAGTGCTCTGCAGGTGGAACTGTGGGAGCCTGTGTTTTGTCTCCAGATTATTTCTGGAGTCAAATGTTCTCCATGTTGAAGTACTGTTTTTAAATGCCAATCCAATTGGTTGAGTTTGGACCCTTAAAGCAAAGCTGAGCCTTTTTCCCGTAAGCCGACACCAGTTTGGAAGGGCTCTACTGACCAGAGTTATGTCGTTGGTTTCAACGCTACCAACCCACCATTCTTTTCAGACTGCAATGCCATTGCTTTCAAGGTATGCGCACAGGTGTGACTGCAACCCGGTAAATCATTTATGGTCAGTAGTTGAGCAGACTCCAACTCATTCCTCAGGGTAATTTTGGTTCTGCAGTGACCAAAGGAAGCAGCCAAGTACTGTTCCCCTCAGAAAAATTATTCTGAAAACATAGTTCCTTTTTGGAAGCTTCCTAAATAAAAGCAAATGTGAATTGCACAGCGGTATAATGTAATAAATGGAGAAAAATGCCAGGAAGGTTATAATAATCTGAAGTAACCTCAATATAATATATTCTTTTTGATCAGATACCAAAATAGCCTAATAGCAAAATTTCATTTTGGTACCTCTTTTTCTTGCTGATGTAATTCCACTGACCTCATTTTATATCAACTCCAAGTTCCATGTGTTTGTGACCCAGTAATCTGTGAGCAGTGATCTGTCTTGGAATCCTCATGCCCTAAGTGCCTTTTGGAGCGGTTTATGGTGTTTTTGTTACTGTTTTCTTCTTAGAAGTTCTGCTACAGAGAGTGTAGATTTCTCTTTTAGTGCCTTCTTTGGAAAAAAATAAGGCATCCTTCTGCCTCCAGTATGGAGCTGATTTGTTTATTGCTTTTTCTTCTTTTTTTTTTTCCTTTTTTTCTTTTTTTTTTCTGAACGAGATCCTTTCTCATGAACTGTGCAACATCACATCAGAAATCTCTCTTCGATTATGGGTTATAAGAACTTGACAATCAAGTCCTAAGTGATGCTTTTCCTTGATAGCAAAGACAGTATTTTTCTTGTCAGTGTCAATTTGAGTAAAAAATGTGTGCCTGTGTATGTCTAAAGATGTAGTCTCTTGTCAGAATAAAAGCAGGGTCTTGTCACAGCGATGAAATGTTAAAGGTACTATTTGGTGTAATATTTTTAAATGCCCATAATGCATGCATTCTTTAACAGCCTAAACCAAGAGCAAGGCAACATGCTACTTATGTTTGGCACTATTCAAAATACTGACTTCGGGAGCGTACCAGCTTTTGTGGTATGGGCTCATGGGAGTCTGGGTTGCAAGCAGGCTTTTTAAAGTCTTTCTAGGACAACAAAAACAGTTTGAGTGTCACCTCTGAAAGGGTGTAGGTGGCTGAAAACAAGTGCAATGTGTTTTTCCAAGTCCAGAAAAAAAATAAAATCAAGGACAGTTGTTTTCTGCTCTAGGCAGTGCTTTAACACAGACTTCAGGGGTATCTTCACGGAGAATAAATTACAGCAATTTAATCTGGATGTAAGAAGGGCTTTGTTAACTGTTGGGAGGGACATATCACTGGAGGGGAAGGTGAGGCTGGAACAGATGTATAAATACAAATAAAATTGAAGAGGCTATTTCTGAGCACAGATACGTAGGTATTCTCCTAGCATTATCGTTATCTTGCTGATATGTCAGTTGACGCTTCATCCACAACACCATGTTCTCTTTTTTCAAAAATAGACACTGCCTTATATATTATTATATTTAATAACTAGGATTAGTATGAAAGGTGCCTCATCAACCTGGTGTTTTACTCCACTTGGCAATATTTAATATTTATTTACTTTTCCCTGATTTTATTTCTTCTAAATTGTACACAGAGAATTATATTCCATCTCTCTTCCTCACTCTCTTTTTAATTACAGACTATCACATGTAACATGACCCTATATCAAGCATTTTCCTGGCATTTCTCTCCACCTTGTCGACATGGGTGGCCTTTGTTTGCTGCTTCCTTATTAGTTTGCTGCTCTTCAGTAGTTTTTGCCAGCATAAAACTCGATATTTTTTTTCCATGAAAAGAGGCACAACATGACCAGAAGCTTGCCTATTTTCTCCAGTTCTGTCATATTTCTTTTAAAAATAGTACATAAACTTACTTACCTTTCACAATATCATTATTTTTTCATAAATGGCATTTTTTTAAGTGTAAACTTGGATACTTTCAGAAATTTAGCAAGTCATGAAATTAAAAGAATGCTGACAGAAAAAAAAATCTGGAAAAACTACAAATAAAGGAGTTTTGTTATTTTTATACCACTGATACTTCATTCTCTTTATATTAACGTCCTTCCACCACCAAACACACACACACACACACCCCCCAAAAAAAGAAAAAGATGAAGGTGTCTTATTCTTCAGCCTTGCAGGCACTTGTGCTCCTGAAAGAAACTGTTGTAAGTTGTGAAAAGATGTCTTGGTCTGATAAAATCCAGAAATAGTAGTGGTCAGATTTGCTAATATTAGGTATTTATCCTTTAGTCAAAATTCTTCAATTTTTGAAGAAGTGGGAGACCCCGTCACCCTGAGGAGGTCTCAACCTATGGCCAACACATTTCAGTTCGTTTCTGTGGGGAACTTGTGCTATTCCCATTGTATTCTTTGTCCACAGCAAAAGAGACCAGTCCAGAAAACATGAGGAGAGGGTGTGGGGAGAGGTGGATTAGCCGTGGGTTACAGAGCAGAAGAAAAGACCAGTGCGTTAGGGAAAGTTGTATGACTCTGGATTCATTCCAGCCCTCCGCTGCACACCAGCTTTTGTGCAGCTCGCTGTGGCTTCTGAAAGAAAGGTCCCCATTAATCTGGCCGCTGAAGGAGATCATGCTAATGGGCTGCAGGATCACAAAGACAGTGACCACCTGCTGCGATGAGCGCAGGTCAGGCTTTGTTTGGTGGGCTCAATGCTTTTTTTTTTTTTTCCCCTTTAAAAAGCCCAGTGCAAGTACACAGTTGCTGAAGCTCTTCCCTGCCAACTTTCCTGTTTCATTTTTGCTATATTTTTTTAAAAAGATGAGGAGAAAAGACAGATATTATCTGTATTGTTATAAGTAGACATAGTCTGCATCTATTGTTACCAACACAAGGCAGCGTTGGTAATTTCTATGCAAATTTGTAGTTAATAGAAACAAATCTAAATTATTTAGGTTTAAATTTAATGATTTAAAATTAAGACTTAGAAATATTAAGCTGAATATCATCACTTTTATGCAACAGTAATGAATTATTTTAGTGGAAAATATATTCGAAGAGGTAGTTCTACTATTGCTGTCAGAGGCATTTAATGAGTCTGGTGTGTGAATCAACAGAGAGTGCCTTCCTTTTCTTATACAATCTTGTGAAGTTACATTTTAAGAAATCAATTTCATAGTGTGTTGAGATAATAGGAACTTTTTGAAGGATATAGTGTGATAAAAATTAAATTAGAGTAGTGGTTGGAGCGACAAATGTAAACATCTCCTGAAGTATTGCATGCTGTATCCCAATGAGAGCACAGCTGCAAATAATTTGAAAACTAAATTGTATTTTTGCATCAACATGGTTAGACAAAAATGACTTATTAAGTAATTGCTATTGTGACATAAGCTTTATGCAGTAGCTGAATTACTTGGCACAGCTAAAACCTCAAACTACCTTGGGAATTTACCACGTTCTTTAATTTTCTGATTGATTAAATGGATTATTTGACATTTTGGCGGAGCTTTGAAATCACGGCATAACAAAGACTCCTTTCATTGCTCATTATTTGCTCTCTTCAGGCTTAGTGCAGATTCTTTGAAATGAAAGGTTTAAGGTGCTTCTTTCCTGGGTAATTTTTGTTCCAGTTCACATTTTTACTAGCAGTGTCATATTTCCCACTTAAATTCCCCTACTGTGTAAATGCAGTTCTTTATAATGACAGCATAACCTATGGAGATATGTAATCTTGAAGAACACTTTTATATACCTCACAACGGTAGGACTGAAGAATTCAGTGTGACCACTTTGCTATCAGATTGATTCTTAACCCTTACATATCTGGCATTTTCTAGGCCATGGAGTGAAAGAAGCTGTGCTGAACAGTGGGTGTCTGCAGATTTTGTTCAGTTTGTGGCACTTTTGACTTTTCTGCTGTGCGAGGTGGAAATAGGCAATGTAATGCAGGAATGTTTGGGCACAGCTCAGATATGACCTACAATCTACCTGGCTATTTGCCTTTTACTGTCTTGACACCAGCGAGCAAATGCATTATTTAACAGCATTTAATGGCAAGTAATAAGCAGTAACTGGATAACACAATCCTTCTCTCAACATAACTTCATAGTCATCTCCATTGAACAGCAGCTCATGATGTTGCCCAAAACATTTTAGGCTGGTCTGCTTTACACTGCTTCCCAACCCAAGTTTTGGGAAGCTACGTAGGTAGCACATACATTGATGAAGTGAAACCATCAATATCTCATAACAGCCCTTGGCAGTAGTAGATAGGATGCTCCTGATTTCAAGTTTGTGTCTTTTCTAATACTACAAATAGCATTTAATCAAATTGCTTTGAGAGTTGCCCTGAGAGGGGCTTGTGTGTCCTCCTTTACAGCTGTGGGCAGCAGTCTGGGGATACACAGATGTGAAGACTTGGTTTCAATGATCCTGTCCCCATGACCAGATTTCTATTCTAAGACAGCACCTCCATTTGCCTAAATGAAAACGAGGGGCAGCTCTCCAGGCTGCTGCTGGCATGCAGTGAAATACTGATGTAGGTTTCTGGGGAGGTCTAGGCTGGGTTTCTGAAACGTGGTGGATGCATACAACTGGGGCCATACAAACACCTGAAAAAAAACTTCCCTTGCAAACCACCATTTGTGCTCCACCTCCATCTCCTGTGTTTTTCAAGTCACATACATAGGTATCTCTAAATAGGGAAGGCTGTGTGTCACAACCTCACAAAGGTGAAGACCGCACGCCTTTCCTTTCCCAAAGCCAAACAGAACAGGGATGAGAGAAGCCTTCAGCCTCTCAGCGCTTACGAACACGTCTCCAGAGAATGAAGTTCTGCTCGTGCATAGGAATCCCCAGTTTGTTACCAGTTCAAAGCTCATGCTGTCATCTATTGCGCTAAGTTCCTCAGAGTGGGGAGCAATATCACCGTAATCAGCAGTATCATCTCTGTAATCAGCTGTCTGAGGCTTGATCACTTGATTGGAAGTTGTGTCAGCTAAACCTGTCCTGAATTTAGCAATTTTTCTAGCTGAGATAGATAGAGCTAGAAAAATGCTTTCATAGTTCTCTGTTATAAGGTGATTGGAACTCCCAAAATGAAAAATACAATGTAAGTCTAGATATGATTATAATTTTATTTATCTGAAGCAATGATTCCTGGAGTCAAGGTTGTACAATGATTTATATTACAAGATGTTGCTTTCAACGGCTGATAAGTTGTTCAGGATGATTTTTTCCATGACTGGAACCTTCTTAATGCTGATTTTAGAACCTCCAATACAAGATCATAAAATCCACAACCCAGTTTGAGGAGGGAAAAATATTGCTATGATACTTCAAGAGGTAGGGACATATACACCAAGTACCACCTTTCCACCACTATTACTGAACGTTGCATGATTCTTATAGTGGGGAAAAAAACCTTAGTAGATGATGTTCACAAAACAAATAGAAACACAAGGTGCCCAATTGTCTGATCACAAACAAACAAACAAACAAAGCTACATATCTCAAAAGAAGGGAGACGTCTTTTACATGTATTTTGCCACGGTCGTCAGTTACACATTGATTATGTGCCCCAGTTTGCATAAAAAATACAGTGAGGACTGGAAATCATATCTTAACCTCTCCCACAGTTAAAAGGACAAGTATAGCAGGATAACTAAAGTGGAATAACTTCAGCTGAAAAGACTGAGATTGTCCCACCTCAGGTATCTAGTGTGAGAAGACTGAGGTCAGAAGCACTTTGACAAAGTCCTGAGCACCCGAGTAGCTCATCAGTTGGACAGAAAAACAGCATGATGACCAGTACCACCTCTGGGTTTTGGTGCTGTGATAAGTCAAAGGAACTGGCATATTCTGAATGTTTTTGTAGCTTGTGCGGCTGAACTTGGAACATCTCAGAGGGCAAAAGTTGCTTGGTATTCGCAAACTAAGTTTAGAAAAAGGGAGGTTCCCAGGCCAAAAAAAGTAAGGCATTTCTGTGCCTGATTCCTAAAGTCCACCTAAACAGGAGTGAGATAAATTCATGGCAAAGAAAAAAAAAAATTACAAGGCACCCCTTGTAAATGTAATCCTAAGGATCGAACACAGGGGGTCCCTGATGGGGCAATAACATATGAGGTTTTTATAGGTGTGCTTGAATTCTGCCTGAACTTGCAGCACGAATGACTGTGGTCATGTTGTAGCTGTCCACACGCATGCTGCACATGGAAGGAAGCATGGCTTGGCACTTGCAGCCCACCTCGATCATTTTAGTTTGCGTTTGCTGTGGGCTGGCCGCAGCTACAGCGGTTCAGCTGATGTGTGGCAGCTTGACCGTGGGGCTGAACCTGGGGTCATAGTTGGAAAATCGAGCGTGCATCTGAATCCTGCATATACAACACGTTCTAGCCGTGGCAAAATTATTGCTGGCTTAGTTCAAAAGGACAGTTCCCCAAAGCTTTTACATCTTACCTATAACGAGATCATACAGACGTTCTGTGTCAGACTTATTTAAGCCATACTTACAGATATTTTTTTTTCTCCAAAGCTGGTGAATGAAATGAAAAATATTTCTCACTGCATAACTGCCTCTCTAGAGCTAAATTCATCCTCTTTAGATAGCTGGTCATTTATTTGTGTCCTTAGCTCTAGATAAGGCCCTCATCTTTCATTGCCCACAGAGCATTAACATGAATATGGGGAGCCAAATGTAATATTCAAAAAGCCCTTGCTTAAGGATCAGTGCTAGCCCTTTGGATAATGCTACCTTGCTGTCAGTTTTGATTCCTGCTTGATTCTATATTAACATAAAACTTTCTACTACCACAAAGATAGCTTATATTAAGCTGTAAAAAAAGAAAAAAAAGGCTGTGGTTTTAAACCCAAGGAGCCATATTTGTATGAAATCTAGCTTGAATGTATCACAGAGTAGTTGTCTTCAATTCCAACTCTATGTACTAGCCCCGTGATTTGCTTTGGCTGGTTTACTTCAGTAAAAGTTCAGGTTCTTTTGTTATGTTTTACATTGTGATGCCTATCTCTAGCTAGCTAAGTTAAGAAATGCACCCTATGTAACAAAAATACAGCCTTAGAACTAGCTAATCCCCACATATAGTTTGGGTTTTATTTTAAAATGGCAGTATCATTTGCACTGTACATATCACTGCCTTGTGGATATATTTAATTATGAAAGCATAAGTTCCATCCAGTGTAAGTGGTATTGAATGAAACCCTTTATTTATAAAGTTTAGATAATTACTTTGGTAATTTTACACGCAAATAATTCAGTAATTTGAAATGATTTATTATGTGTATAACGATACTTTATTCACTTTAAGTACAGCTTAACATGTTAATTACAGACACTCAAAGGACTTGCAAAAAGTTATTTTAATGATCATATGTTATTAATTCTCCAGGATACCCCTTTTTTGGAGCAGAACCTGCAGAGACCTTTAAATGTCAAGCCAATATGCAATATTTGCATTTAACGATTAAAAAAATAACTTTCACAGATATTTTGGTCTTGTTGGATTGAGGCCAGTTTAGTTCTCTTCACAATGAGACTCTATCTGGTATCAAGAAAGATGCTGAGTGTCATTCTAGAGCACTGTCGGGACATACTGTCAGGAAAGATGAGATGGGAAAGTACACCGTGTCGTTTGATCCTATCGTCTCCTCTACCAGTCCTAATAAGCAGCTATTCTTCAGGTTCTTCTAGCTGTGTCTACCTACTAAAGATAACAGATTTCTTGATTTTGCAGGTCACTAACATGTGCTGCTGCTTTAGCCTCTGATTGCATCTTTTCCATTCATGCTTCAGTGATGTATTTTGCATTTGCACAATATTGCAGCCCTGCAAGTACTTGTTCACTGACAATAATATCCTGCAGCTAATCCTGGAGTAGGTGCGAGAGCATAGACACCTCTTTACTGTTTGAAGCCAAGGCCAAATGACTTCTTTGGCACTGCTGCTATCTGACAATTTTCTGGCACATATATTTATTAGACTGAAGAGGTTTGAAGGGGCCTTTGGGGATTTGTTGCTATTGAAATCTATGATTTATCAAAGGCAGAATTTTTTGAGAATCTTGATTTATTCCTGATGCAGAAGATGCCACAGTATTCAGGTTTGCCACGTCTGGGAAGCCAGGCTGTGCTGGAGCTTTGAGGGTGACTGAGGCAACAGGGGTGCATCAGCTTCATGCCAGGCAGCCCCAGCATTTTAGGACTCCCTGTTTTTTATGTGCCGTAGAGAGCTGGACAGCTCTGCTGTAGAGATGTGAGATCAAAGGCATCGTGGAGATGTCAATAAGAGCCCCATTTCTAACCCAGAGCTTCCTGGGGAGCTGGCACCTCGCAGGGGGAAGTAGGTCTTGAGATGTGTGCGAGTTAATACCCTTAACTGAGGTTTTATTTCATATAATTCTAAAACCAAATGCCAAAACAGTCGTTTCTTTTCATCATCTGGGCCACCCATGTTTCAGACAGTTCTCATGAGTTATACAACAACAGTCGTATGTCCTGCTATGCCATATTCCATGTGTGGAAACTGTGCAACTAATTTTGAATTAAGGCAAAAGGATGGAATGCTGCAAGGGACTTCCTAGCAAGAGAGATGGAAAATGTAGGCATTCACACCAGAAGTTCAACTAGAGAAACTGTCAGCTTAGCTCTGTCATATCTGCACATCCCACTGATCTCTCTTTATGTCAAATTATAGATAGTTCTTAATTTGTCTCAGTAGTTTAAATATGCCTACCTCACCATAAATCTAATAGCTGAGTAGACACTTTTGAGTTGAATAGCTACTTTCTTTCTTTCACACACAAATTCTCCTTCATACTTAGACCTAAGATCCAGCAGTCCAGAAGACATTCTTGTGTAGAGGCATTCGTCCCATTTGCAAAAGTGTCCTTTTCTTTTGCTGTATCCATAGAATGGCATCCTCTCTTTCCACTCTAATAAAAACTTAAGCTCCTCATGATTATAATAGGCAGTTTCTTATAAACAGTGTATATTTTAAAACTTTCTGAAGTCTGTATTTTTCTGAATACACAATCATAAATTTAAAAAATAGTGTATCGGAGAGGATGAGATTCCAGACAGAGCAGAGGAGATGGTGACATCAGAAGATATAGTGGTGGATGTGGCAAGAAAAATGAAGTACCGCAAAGAAGCAGTATGAGGAACATCACGTATAATTTATTCAGTAAATACATAGATCACTACTCAGTAGCTTTCAAAATGTGCTAAACTAAGAATGAATACTGTACTTATGTTATTAGAAAACCTCAGTAAGTTTGTGTGTAATGGTGCATTTGGGATCATCCCTGGCATGTGGTTATTTATCATGGTATTCCTATGTCTATGGGTAATACACTGAAGAAATGTATATCTGATTAAGCTAGCACAAACTATAATAGCTGATGCTTTATCTTTAGGACAATAAATCAAATGAGCCTCTCTAGCCAAGCATAATTCAGACATTATATGTTCAGACATTAATAGCATGTACCAAAGTAATATTGATCTTGCAAACTGATACTAGGTAGGAAGATTTAGAGAAAAGCAGGAAATTCCTAAAGAGAGAGAAACTATGACAGGTTTCCAAATTCCTGCCTAGAGGTATTCCCCAGATCAGTTGGCCACAGCAGGTAAAGAGGGTGGAAATAGATCATGCAGTGTTAATTAGCAGATCTTGAATTCCCAAATCCATGTTCATAGGCTTTCCGTTGGTCTGCCTAAAGCTGAATGAGTGAAGAAGCAAAATACCATTTCTAATGTGTTTCTTTTGGTACAAAATCTTGCTGGTTGGAATATAGTGAGAACCACCAAAGTTGAAGAGAGCACTTCAGGTTGTCCAGAGGATACCCTGCTCCTGGATTCTGCTCAGTGACACTCGGTGGCTCATTTGCAGTTTTTCCCTTGTTGCTTTGGAGAGTTCAAGGGGATGCCCTTGATGGGGGAAGCTGAATACAGAATGCTGAAATAAGGAATAGTGATCACTGTAACTTATGTCACTGTGGATTACAACACAAACATTCAAACTAATTCAAGAGCCGCAATATAAAAGCACAAAGAAAAGACTTAAAGATAAGCTGGAATGCAAAATAACCAACTTCCTCTAAGACAATAAACATGTTTGCAGCAATTCAGGATTATGTATTTTGGCACCTCACATAATAGTAAATTGCATTAGTGAACAGTGATAGTTTCTCACACATTTCTTCTTAGGCAATAGCAATGCTGGCTGTATTAGAAAAAACAACTTGTTTTCCCTTTCGGGCATTTTTCATCTCAAGGCCTCACTTTCTCTCCTGTTTTTTACAGTCTCCTCTTCCTTTGTGATTGCTTTCAAATCAAGGATGTCTTGGAGGAGCCTGCTGAAAGCCGTAAAAGTATATAGTCAAAAGAAAACTCTACAAACAGTGTTGTTTTGGAATATATTATTCTCATTGAAAACCTCTCAGGAAGCAAAATTAGATTTCTTTTAAAAACATTTTTAAACAGCAACAACAACAAAAATTCTCTTGTGGCTGGCAAGTTACCTTCAGCCCGTTTAACGTAAAAATGATTTTTCACTAAAAAACAGGAGGAAAGATGGTAGGTGGCAAAATAACCCATAGATACTGCAGTTCTTCTGACCTTGGAGAAGAAAATTGTAAATATAAGTATGATGGTTGAGAACCATTTCAAGTTTTAGTGCATGGAAACTTCATTTGATTCATATTATGAAAATTTATACCCAGCCAAAACTTTCAGCCAAGTGTCTTACTGAGCATGACGTACGCATTAAAATATTTTGAAAGGTGATCAAAGTGATAGGAAGTTGTTCTTCTGATATGCAACTGCAGCAGCAATCATTGTCTGCATCGCATGAGACAGAGAAATGTTCTTACTATTCCAAGAACTGTAAAACAAATTCTTACAGTGCACTTCCTCTGCATTATCCCGATAAGAATTTCTGATGTGACGACCTATTTTTCTATTTTACAGCCAAATATTTGTGTGGTGAATGTTATTTTTCCAACCAGCTACATATTGGCCTTACATTTTTAGTGCAGAGTGGAGAGAAAGGTTACTGGCTCAGTTTGTGAACACTTTCTGTAAATATTACTATTGAACTTGTACATAACTTTAAGGGTTTTTTTTCCTGTGCAGAAGAATGTCTGTTTTGCTGAAGGATACAGTCATGTCCTGGGAGAAGATTAATACAAACTAAATAGGTTTGCTATAGTTAAAAAAAAAAAAAGACTGTCCTGCCTTGTCTTTAAATCTGTCTTTCTCACGTCAGCAACTCTTGGGCAAAGGTGAGGACCATGCTGACACCCTGGCGAATCCCACTGGCACTGAACTTGCCCCTGCCTGAGTGACCCTACATGTTCTACACACCCCGTGTGCTCATCTGCCACCTGAGCCTGAATAGAAAAGCACAAAAAATGCACACACAGGGAGGCAGCTTCCCATCTCTTTGCTCCTGTTTTTCTTACAAGTTGCTGAGAAATCCCAGTTGTTGGTTTCCATTGCTCCACGGTCTGATATTGCTTCTTTACATTTCATCAATGTTGTTATGCTGCTTTGCTTTAGGCTATCAGAATAAATTAGTCCAGACAATATTCAGCATTATTTTGATAAAACTGGAGGTAGCACTTTTGGGTTCTAGTGTGGGAGGTTTCATCTAACTATTCTTTCCAAATTACAGAATCAAATGTATGTGCTTATGTCCTTTGCCTGTAGCCACTAGACAATAGGCTTTTCCATGGACTTCCTTGGTTCTCAGCTCATCAGCAAAATGACAAATAAGCGCCACTCTGTGGAACACCTTCGGAAACAGTGGCCAGGGCACAAAGACAGGGTATTTCTGAGTTCAGCTGCACAGCTAAACGCAGCTGCAGTTAGTGTGTGCTTCCACCCTCCAGGTGGAAGGTGGAAGGATGGACCACAATACACGTCAGTGGTCCAGAGGGAAGAATCACAGTCCAGGACCCTAAGGGGGCATGAGACCCTTGCTTCTACAGGCTTTTTTTTTTTTTTGTGCCAGTAAAAAAAGGCAGTAAGAGCATGACAGAAACCAAACATTTGACTTTATTTTACAGTGATTTCTAGGTTTCTGTTCCATGCTCTGGAGCAAAGCTCCCACCTGGGTTGTCCTTCTCAAGATAAGGCAGGCAGGGGAAGCCTTGGAGAAACACTGAGGAGCAGGGCAGAGGAGCAGGTTGAGACAAAGCTTGCAGCATCCATCACACCTTGGGTCCCTTGGGCTACTGAGGCGCCAAAAGGCTTCAGGCTCCAAAATGAAACCTGATTTAAGATGCCTCTCACATGGCATAATCTGGATCAGGATCCGTATCAGGGCAGGCAGTTCTCACACTGCATGACCTTGCATCTCACCTGAGGGGCTGTTGTCATTGCTTGAGGATGCACTGTGAAACTGCTGGGTTAACAGTGCACCAATCCTAAAGAAGAAAGGCTAATATATATATATATATATTTTTTTTTTTTTAATGCGGTGCCCAACAGCAATCTAGAGGAAAGGTAACCTCTCACTGTTGCCCCTGGACAGTATTGTAAGGGGAAAGGAAAATAAGCTCTTCCCACATGTAAGTGAATCATCTTCTTTTCTGGCTCACTGGTGAAATACTCTTTCATTAAGATATCTCAATGACTTGCTAAAAGAATAACCCCAGCATGTCCTCCTAACTAGCCTGCCTTGCTTCCCTTGGCCAACAAACTCATAATTTTCTCAATCTCAGAAAGAGGTAGAGATAGATATGGGCACTGTTTTGGTAACTTGGGGGTTCAGGTGGGCAAAAAAATAAAGGAGATGAGTGCTTGGTTGTGATTCAGAGACTCATCCTTCTGAATGAGAAAATAGCTGCATATGATGAAAATGCTGGACTGACATTCTGTAAAAAATCCCAGCAAATAGATTACCTGAACATGAAAATCTCTGACAAATTGAAGTTGTTCTTCCAGGGGAAGGTCGTCATATGGCAATGTCTTGTGAAAATACCTTAAAAATATTTTAATGAACAGGAATTTTACCCGAAGAAGACTGAAAACTTGGGTATCATGTTCTTTTGCCTTTCTGCTGAAGAAATCTAGATGAGATTTAAAAACCACAATAATTTATGAGCTGTACTTAAAAAGCATATAGAGATATCTCAAATTCAGAATTGTTTCATTCCTGATGTGATTTAGAAGATTAAACTGTCATATTTTAGCACAGATAGATGGCCATCATTTCTATAATTAATCATGTACAATAAATCCTATTATTTAGAAGCTACTTCATAGAAAAGTTGAAAATATTTGTAATATAATGCAAAATTAAGTAGATTAGTTAAGCTTTATAATTACATTTTCTAGATATATGTTGATTTGTTTCATATGCAGAGGCTATTTACTTTACAAAATAGCCCAATATGCTGAATGCATACCACAAAACAATATAGTAACGGAGCGTTTGCTAATGACTTCCATTTAAAAAGACCCTGTCTAATAGCTGAAATAAGATGTTGTTAAAACTGTATGCTAATGATTTGAAAATTGCCACAAAAACTGTGTTCAGTCTATGAATGGTTGCAGACATAATTGTGCTAATAAATATCCACGTCAGCCCTGATTTTCAAGCTCATATCATGACTGCTATGAGTTTTAAAAATCAAGAGAGGGCTAAATCATGTTGCAGCACTCGTGCCTATTGTCTTGGGTAGTACTGCTCATCTGAGTAAAGAGAGCAAGGACACCTTGCTCTAGACATAGTAGACGGGAAAGCATTAAACATTCATAACTGACTGGTCAAGACTGCTTAACTATGCAGGTTCCTGAATATCCTTTCTCCTGAAAACCAGTCTATATAAGATCATGCATATAAATTTGCACGCATATATGTAAAATTATATGTACATATACTACATATACAATTTTAAAATGTGTCCTAACTGAAATTCTGTGCCTACCTATAAAAACTTATAAAACATTATGTAGGTACCACTGCCATTGGCATCTTTTCATACACTATTTCAGTGTGCAGTGTGCTCCTCTAGGACAGAGGAGACCCGAGTTCAGTTTTCTTCCCTGCCTGCGTGGAGCTGAACCTGTTTCTTCCAGCTCCTAAGAAAATTCTCTGGAAGGGCAGTCTTAGCTTGTCCTGGGAGGGAGCGGGTGTCAGTTTGGCCAATGCTTTGGAGCACCCGTTTGGTTTCTAGTCTCTGCTATGGGTTGCTTACATAGTTTACCTTAAATAGAGACAGAATAACAAACAGAAATGGGTCTTGCAACTGAAACATAATTTGGTGGCATGCCTCAGTGTGGTGCTAGATGAGGAGAACCCTCAGTGTGGCAACTGGAATGAGAGCCTGTGAGAAGAGGGATGCGTATCAGCGCTGCGTGAGGAGGCACGAGTGGGTGCAGAACCGCATGGTGCTGCCAGTGCCAGGAGACGTTGCTGGGAGTGCTCCTAGGCATCTCCGGGAGTTCCCTGAGGCAAAATTCTGCGTCTCCAAAGCTGCTTTTTGGGTAGCCA
>JAUBNY010000534.1:841041-858980 GCA_032275445.1 Crypturellus soui | reverse complement strand
ATCAACTGAGGAGCCTCCTTGCTGCAATGTGATCACCGAAGTGCCCTCCTAGGGCATCCTAGGTGGGACAAAAAATGTAGGCCCATATTGAAGTGGTATGTGCTGGCCTGTGGAAGAGGTTAGGAAGGCAGATGTGGACCTGGAGGAGAAGAGCAAGGGGTGCAGGGTAGCACCTGGACCTGCTTTGGAACACAGCCTCCCTGCTGGCATCCTGTGCAGCTGCAAGCTGTGAGGAACAGCGACAAAAGATGGTATTCAGCTGTAGATCAGAGCAAGAGAAAGAAACAGGCGGAGCAAGGCACACAGGAGGCTTAATTCACTTGGCTTCTGTCCTTCTGTTCTACTTCAGGTTATTTACTAGGTCTGAATCCTTACTCTTTTCATCATTGTTGACTGTGCTAAGCTTTCATTGGGACTGAAAGGAGCAAAGAGTCAATTATGTATCTGGGAGCTTCTGAATGTCCTAAGTGTGGCAGATGCCTGCAACCCCTACTGCTCGCATCTAATGAGGCATGCCATACAGCTTTTAACTTCTGGTCTAAGGCATGCCCACTGAATGGCTCCAAAGAGATATATATATACAAAAAAGGGCAAGCATGAAAGGGAGGTGAGGTCTGGGATTTGCAGGGGGTCTGCAGCTACTACTGTTTTGTTAGCTTGGCCTCCCTACTTGCTCTTGGCCTGGACCATCTAGATACTACACTCTCCTGGGCAGGGACTGTTGATGGCCCTTGTTCAGCTGTACTTAACATGGAAGGACCACCTTCAAATGACTTCGAGGTGTTGTCAAGGTAAATATAACAAGCAGTGAGTAAAACGCTGGGCTGGAGTGACAGTATAGCATGGGAACTCCAGTTAGTGCTCATAGTGTTGGACTCCGCTCACTACCTGTTTATTTTCCAGCTTATTGTACTTTGCTTCTGCTCACATATGCTTGTGCTAACTCATGGTGGGTTACTAGCATATAATTTACAGCATCATTTACCTCACCTCTGATTCTAGTCCTCAATCTCTAGGCTTTAGCCTAGAGAGTTCACGTTGCTGTTCACCTCCACTGACTCCCTCTGCCTTGTATCTTAGTTAATTATCTGTAGACAAAGCCACACTTGATGCCTTATCAACTAGAGAGACTGAATTAATCAGCTTTGTTAGGCAAAGGTTATAGCAAGAGGGTGACCATCCTATCCATCTGTTCACTCATCGCCTGAAGAGTAACCATAACAGAACTCTTAAAAATCCTATTAATGGATTATAGGTCAATAGCCTAGACACTCTGATAACACTGCAAGGAACTATGGACAAAATGTCTGGGATTAATGGATTTTCTGAAGACTTTTATGAGGTCTTTTATAGATGTTTTCCTCTCAAATGCTAATATGTTCCATAAGTAAAAAGAAAATGGCTTTTTACCACTGTATTCCCTTGACTGGGCCAGACGGAGCAGGGAGGTACCTTAAACTATATAAAATGCATTGATTTGATCAATTTATCTATAAAGTTAAAGGAGAAAAGTGCGGCCTTTTGCTTTTAGGAGTAATCATTCAAGTGGGAGAATTATCTCATCTTGACGCATGAGGAGTTTCATGCATTGAATTTCAAAAGTTCACCCATTTTACTACTGGTCATCAAATTGGCAAAATGTACTGGGGATGAGGGTAGGATGGGGAGGGAAGCATCAGAGAGGCCAGTGTGCAGTATACCTAGTTGAGACAAATCCCAGTTTCCTCAAATTATACCTTCTAGAAAAGTATTATACAGGTAGGGTAAGATTTCTATCATCTTTTTTATTCTTTAATTATGGAAACTTTCATTCACCAGTATAATGTAACCTATTCAAATGTTAGGACTCTGAATACCATGTTTGTGTTTCATTTGCAGAATGAGTAGCTCTGTGACAGGGTGACCATTTATCTCTGTTCTTTTCTTTCTTGACATCTAAACTTGACATCTTGAATTGCTGCAGCATTCACTCACATCCAGAATAGGGCACGAAGGGCACAGAACTGTTTATCAAATCTTTTGTCCCTCATATCTGTTAATGCATAGCGATGAAGAAAATTAAATGGTTAAATGTGGGAAATTGAAGATTTATGCCATTTACTAGGAATTTGCTGCTATTATCCCCAGTGCTAAAATATCACTTAAGGTTTTCAGATGCTTCCCCATTATTATACTATAAGAAAAAAAGGATTTGCAGGGTCTGAGGATGACTGAGACCTGTTTCCCAATAAATACACATCCTTTAGGGAAGAATCAGTAATCACAGATATTTAAATTATTATTGGAAATAATTATTATGGAAATAATAAACTTTTTTTTTATTATGGCTTTTTGTTTTGTTTTCTGAGGTATCAAAATTTCTGATTTTAAGCAGAGTGAATCTGGCAATTGACAGTTCCCAAACCTGCCAGTTTCCTGGGCCCTCTTTGTACTATTTCCAGGTGCTCAGAAAATGATTTGGCATTGTCAGGCCAGTGTCTAAAGTTGAAAGTTTGGATTCTTGGAAAGAAATTCTTCCTTCTTGCTGAGCTATACCCCAGATCCCCTCCTCTCACAGGGATCAGTCATAAGCCATCACAGACAACCCTGGTTGAGGAGGTTTCTTCAGTTTCTTCTGGAAAAAAAAAAAAAGGAGCTAACAATCCTCTTCCCTCAGAAGCAGAGAATTAGAGGAAAGCACAGGAAGAGAGCTCTCCTCTTTCTCACCTGCTGTAAAATGATGCTGGGCCAGTGGAGAGCCCTGAAAGCAGAGTCAGAAACCAGATTTTTCATTTTCAATCACAACTCTAAAAAAATTGGCAAGTGCAGCTGGAACCAGGCTGGGTAAATGGGAACTCCTGTACCAAGCAGGGAAAGGACTTTTCAAAGGACCTTTCAAAGAAGTCAGCGGTTCCAGTCAGTCTGGGGTAACAACTCACTCTCAGCACCACGCTCCCAACACATTTGTGAAGGCACCTGACCTAGGAGATGACCAAAACTGCGGGTATTTAACTTCTTCCAGGTGTGAAAAGCTCTCGGCATGAGCTCACCAGCCTGCATGTCAAGTGAGGTTCCAGTAGAGACCTGTGTATTGCAGGCAGCTTGTGCTTATGTATTGCCTGAGCTTCAGTGATCTGCCTGACGAGACAGGCATTTATTTCTCTTTCTTTCATGTGTTACTTGGATTAAAAAGAAAAAGAAATCCCAACTTGCAAACTTTTGGACATTTTTATGAAGGTCAGGATTTGCACATGGATTGTCTCAGAATATCACAAATTCTTTCCTGCCTTTTCATTTCTGGGAAACAGATGTAAATCCTAAGGGATGAACAATACAGGTATTTTCTGAACAGTACTGCGTAAATCTTCCTTGACCAGTTCCCTAAAAAATGTTTCAGCAAGATGCTTTGCTGTCTGTTTTGTTTTGTTTTTAATCTGAACCCACAAATATGAATTGAGATTTCCTTTCACTGCTTTCACATCTTTACTGTTGTCTATCACACATTTCATCTGGAAACGTATGAGTAACAGCTTGGCTGGAGAGAGGCACAGAAAGTGAAACCTGATTGTAAAGAAAGATAATTGACACAGTAAGAGTTCAAGCCAAATCCTTTCCACAAACAGTCCCACTGTAGACAATGTGATTAGTTGTGTGAATAAGGCGAACAGAATTTGGCTTTTGCTGCAGTCCCAGACACCTTTTATCATTGTAGAGAGAGAAAAACACCATAAAATTAAATAGATATCATCCTCCCCACATTCCTAGTGTAACTATTTTAACTGGAATGGCTCATAAACAGATAAAGGCACTCCTGAGCTTTGGGATGATCATTTTTTAAATGACCATTTAGAGCTGGATTATGGTTTTACATTTTCACCTTGCAGCTTTTAAGGGCTATTTAGAACATTAAATCCTAACCTATCAAAGCCTAAACTGAAAGGCGAAGTTGCCCATTGTCATATGGCCCAGTGAAATAATATGCTTTTGCTGCTGTTAATAGGTAAATACTTTCATTTGTGGAAGGAAAATGGTGATTCAAGAGTGTCTGATGCCCCTAAAGCTCTCACAGCAGCTGGATATTTTACATTGGTTTCTATAATATTCTTATGATAACGTTCCCCTCCCGCAGGGTTCTGCTTGAATATCAGAGCGCTCATCTTTTTTAAGTTTTGCATAATGTGAGATATTAAAATTAAGGCTGGTGTTTACTGTTCAGTTTTTATACACATATTCCCACATTCACAGCGAGATATTATTTCCCTTGGAAATGCTTTCTGTCCCTGCCAGCTACTGAATGCAATCAGATAGCTTTGCATGGGCCAGCATACCAATTAAGTAGCATGCCTGGGTTATGTTCTGTTTCCTCCGTCAGAAACTCAATGGCTCATCGTCAAGTAAACAGTGTCTATTGATAAGGAGAAAAACCGATTCCACAGTGCAAGCAGAATCTATTCCTCGAAAATGCTGTGAGCAGGCGCTTTGAGCGGGGGAGGGAGAAGGTGACATGGAAAATGGCTAGAGAAATGGAGCAGGAGGAAAGATTAATGGAAAAAGGATCAGAAAAATATTCAATTAGAACTTGCAGGCCTGGTCATATTACTCTGTATTACTGTACATCTTGTCATTATCCAAATCTGTTGCTAAACTGTTGGCATTTGTCTTCATTATGCAGTAAAATGGTATAATGAATAGGTTACAAATATGATGGAGGAAATGCCCTGGAATTATCATGAAGCCTGAGAATGAAAAATGCCTTAATTTAAATTACTGGTGTGCGGCATCTGCCAAGTGCATAGACAGATGTGAAGAAGGGAACGTGATTTTGTTCTGATGCTGCCTTCAAAGTTTCTGTTCCACTTCAAAGGGGTTTTCAGGCTGAAGCTTTCCTTAAATGTCAAGGATGTGCTACAACAGAGAGCAGCATTTGACATATTTCTTAGCTGTAAGGAACGGTGCAGCCTGATATCTTAGGTCCAGTTTTGAAGACTTCTGCCAGCAGCATTCCCATATATTCCAGTTGGAGAGCTGGTTGGTGTAATAACTGAATGAAAAATATGTTGGAAAAAAAAAGCTGCTACCACAGCCTACTTAATTAGCTATAATTTAGTTTTCAAAAACTGCACTGATTCATACAGGTGTGTTAACTTTCAAGCCCAATTTTTACATTAGACTCATTATTACCTGCTGTAAAGACATTTTCAGAGTGTTTAAACCTAATGTTTGGCCTACTTTAAAACTGCAAGAGCCTGAAAATTAGTACTTCCACATAATAAAGAATTTTATATTAGTATCAGGATATGAATGAATATTTTACTAAAAGTTCAAATTAAATCTTAAGAAAATATTAAAGTACTATTTTTGGAGTCGAATCTGAAGGTTAGCCCTCCCTTTCCTACATCTATATTGACTTCAGTAGAGCTTCCTAATAACTATAAAGTCTCTTTACCCGGTCTGATGTCCAAGCTTCCAAATTCATTAGAAAGTATATGTCCTAAAAATAACGTATACTACTTTTCCTTCTCTGTTTACAATGTATGATCAATCAGGAAGCATGCAAACCTGAAACTGCAGGAAATGTATTTATCTCAGCTTGGTTCTCTGCTGGATATATTTTGTGTGAACATAAGCAGGTCTTCGTAGGTGTCTGGGCTTCATTTCTCCATTCAGGAAACAGGCAGAAGGAGGGATAGAAGAAGGAAACTGAAAAAATATACCCTTGCATGAAGTGCTGTGACTAAGTTAGTTTGTTGGACACTCAGATGTTACAGCAGTGGGATTGATAAAAACAATCCATTAAATTTTGTCTTTCAATTTTTCAACACTAACTCACCGCTGCAGTTCATGTCACTGCAGACAGATAATACGATGGACAACATGATGTTTCTACCCCATGTAGAAAAAGTAAAATAGTCTGATGGAAGTTAGTATGAATGTTCTTACTAACCTCTTTATCCTGTGTGGATTTATATGCATCATTCTGACATTAAAACAAGTATTTAGATGAAATTTCACTTATATTCAAAGATCATTCTATACTTTATTAGATTTAATGATATATAGTTGTTTGCTTCACTGTGAATGGTAGCTATATTTTAAATGAATAGTTTTCCAAAACATTTCATAAAATAGTGACTATCTTACAGTATCTATAGGATTGTATCTATCATTCAAATGATAACTCTAATCTTAAACTTTACAAATGCTGTTAGATTTTTCTTGGTAATATTTCACTGTTAAATTGCACATTTGGAACCAGATGGCTCAGAAAATTGATAAGATGATAGCAAATCTCTCACCTCTTAGTCATTATTGGGTTGAATCCAGCCCTGGTTCATAGTAACCAAAGTTGCTACTGTCTGACAGCTGTTTTGTGGCTTAAATGTTTCCAAGCAGACAGGTGTCTGCAAAACAAAAAAATCACCTGCACAAAAGAAGGTTGTAGCAGGGGAGAGTTTGTGGGCATGGAAAACGGAATAACTCTTCTGATCATTGGAGATGTGTGTTGCAAAATGGCGTCTACTCTTTCAGGCCTCTTTCAGAGGCATGAAATCTCTAAATTCAGCTGCATCACTTGCGTGCATCAGTGCCTTTCAAGTAAGCTCATGTAGCTTGTTTCATGAGTTATAAATTCACCTAAATGTGGATAAGATTAAATGCTATACTTTTTCCCTTCCCTTTGAAATAAGGCTCTGATCTTCACCGCTTACAAGCTGGCTTGCTGATGAACAAAAAGTTCATTACAGAGCCTGTATAATGGCAAGAGCATAGAAAAATATTTATAATGATAGTGGGATACCAGGACTAAAGAAACAAGACGATCTCCCAGTTTTTTTGATCATTAGTTCTTAGCACAGCATAACAAGTACAAAGGGGGAAGAATGGTCCCCCTTCTGTGAATAGGTCCAGAGAAGATAGTCTATCATTGATAGCAATTAGATGTATTTTTACAGGAAGGATGTGTGCTGTGCCATCTAAAACAGTGATTCTGACCACCTGTTTTTATTGCTGAGAGGAAATTTGAGGTAGAGATTCATGTGGTAGCTTAAAACCTTCGAAGCCCATGTCCTTTTGCTGCCTTTGCCCTTTGTGAGTTTGAACTAGTCCCTGCACTTCATATCCCTGAATGTAAAATAGAGAAGATAGCACTCCCTTTCCTAAATACATTAATATTAAATACATTAATCTGCATGACCCCTTAGGTGCTCCAACTCAACAGAGAGTTTTTGTTAAGGAATAAAAGATTAAAGTGTCTGGATACATTTGTTTTGGGTTAGTATTTTTATTTCTTTCTTCCTCACAAGCCAGTGTTGATCCTGCTTAATGCAATGACGCTATTCTTCACCTTCAGGCATGACCAGCTGTGTCTGGTGTGCACTGTGTTGCCCAGTCTGACCAGAACTGTTCCAGTCTGAGCTGGGTCTGCCACAGTCCTGCCCACTTTCACCTTTAAGTCCCCTGGGGAGAAGCTGGGGGCAGGCATGTGCCCCCCTGGTGCATGGTGTTGCCCCTTCACCTTTTGGAGCCAGATGTGCACAGCTGGCCAATGTGACCTGGTAGACGAAGTAGAGATGCTGAGATGAGGATGTGCTCCAGAATTTGTAGCTTAGTATTTTGATGGAGAATTATGAAAATCATGCCTACCAATTTTTGTCGTGGGAAGAGCTAATCTAAGGTGTAGGAAAGGTCTGCAAGTTCAACACAGGATCCCCATTCATACGGGAGAGTGGGACTTTTATGCGGGTGCTATCAGTGGAGTGAGGATCAAAAGTAGTGTTACATGAAAGAAAATGTTCCACTCTTCCCAGCCATTTGTATTATAATTATGTACCAATTAATTGAAGAAAATGGCATCTGACACTGTCAGTGTTCCAAAGTATCACATATTAGATTCACCAAAATAAATGTGACACATACTCATTTGAATTAAAATGTTATCAAGAGCTGCTGTTGACCAAGAAGCCTATTAGCAATAATCTCTACTTTCGTAACAAGTGGGCAAATGAATTCATCAAACTCTAAAAAGAAAACCCAGTAACAACTGCCCACTGAACAACTATTTGATCTTCCTGCTTTCTCTGATTAGTAAAGGAAGGCATGCCCTGAATACTGCAGATATTTGTCTTCTTCCTTACTTACAGTAAGTTGTAGTAACTGTCTCCATGGTGCAGTCAGCATTTGCTCATCAAACTTAAAAGGGAGCTTTGTTAGAAGATCCAACTTGAAAGAGGAAACATTTATAGCGAGGTTAGTTGCCAGGTACCATTGTTTTCTGCCTCTTCTGTTAAAATCTTTGTGCGGAACAAAATCTTTTCCTATGGAGATCTGACTACTTAGCATGCAGAATCTAGTGCACCAGATTTGGGGGTTGCAGTATAGCCTGCTTTCAATGAAAAATGTGATGGCCACACAAATACACTTTTTAAAGCTGTATTCATTAGTCTGCTGCGTTCGATTGATCAGTCTGTGCTAAGGAGCATTAAACTCTCCAGAGATTTCTTGAGAAGAAATCTATATGCATAGAAGGTCTCAACTTGAGCATAAAGCTGGCAATGGCATCCTGGTTAATGCTTGAACAAGAAGCACTAGGAGGGAGGTATGATGTGGTACGCTGCCGTAAGTAAAGCCCTGTTTTGATCCTAACCTCTTCTGCATCCATTCAGTGCAGCTGAACATGACTCCTTCGTGTGGCTGCTCTTTGATGTGTTTGTACAATGTTACTGATAACTGTTTAGTTCAAGAAAATTTTAAAAATCTCTGGTTTTCTTTTTCCTGCTAATTGATGAAAAAGGCAGAGCCTTTCGCTACATGATCATCAACATGAAAAATCCTCCATCAATCCAGAAATGGATATATTACTTCAGAATAGATTAAAATTTATTTTAGTTTAAATAAAGGTGAGATAAAACAAAGATTAAACAAAGGAGACTTATTCCTTCTTCATAAATATGACATTAGTGCTGTGATTAGTGTTTGTTTGTTTGTTTGTTTTTCCCAAAGGGAGTGGGGACAGAGTTCAGGAGATTTGAGATCTTCCTGAATCTACCATCAAGAAAAATACTTCAATTTTCTTGGCCATATGATGACATATCAGGTCAGGGGGCCCTCCAAATATCTTTCAAGAAGCTCTTTTTTCAACAGTTCTGGTTCAAGAAGGAATTTTCATAGCGATTCTGCCAACTTCTGTT
This sequence comes from Crypturellus soui, assembly GCA_032275445.1. Taxonomy (NCBI): domain Eukaryota; kingdom Metazoa; phylum Chordata; class Aves; order Tinamiformes; family Tinamidae; genus Crypturellus; species Crypturellus soui. The sequence continues at coordinate 849,816 of JAUBNY010000534.1, read as the reverse complement.
TGACAGAATGTTTTAGGTGGGAAAATTAATCCTGTCAAAAAAGCAGTGATGCCTTTTAAAATCCTACTGAGGACAATAGGCCTATCTGTCACTTACTGTTCAGGGGGGCATTCCACACTGAGCAGAAATGGAAAGTCAATGAGATTTAGTGTACTTCAGTCATTCTGAAAGCAGTATCTAATGTCTACTGGTCCAAAAGTTCACTCATACGTATATTTAGGGTAGAAAGAAAAGGAGCTGCTACTGGAAGGGAAAAGATTGATATTAAAACTGATTTTCAACTTTCTTTAGAAATGTAACTCTTTTGGAAATCTTTTTAGTTTAGGAAAATAAATTTACTTCCTTATGCATATAGTATCTTCTCAAAATAGGATTTGAAAAAGTCTACCTGTGTTTGGTTGTGAAATATTTTGGAAGATTTGGAGGGGAATAAAGAAGTAAATAGTAAATGCAGGATCATATAGAATTTGAAAATACCTTTTTAAAGGGAATTTCAGCACAATTCTTCCTTCTCTTTTGATAATGTAAAAGTAATTGTATTGTCACTAGAAGATCCACAATTATTTCCAACAAAGATATTACACTAAGTCAACAGTGGAAATTTTGAAAGAACTAATACCATGTAACCTCATTATGTCTGATGTGCAGTCCATCTCCAGGTAAAGTTCTCCATTCTGCAAGACTGTTTTACCAGTTGTAAGGATAACAGTATCTTCAAATGTTAAATGCTACGACTAAGCAACCTTCAGAAGTCTAGAGGGCAGCCCCATGTGGCAGGCAGCTCTTTGGCTTGTGGATGTCTGGAACCTCTGGAAACGGGGAACTAGTCCAGAGCCGAACCAGTTTAGCACAGCCACAATAGTCAACAGAGGTGAGCTACCAGAAGTCAAGTGGCAGAGTGAGCTCTGGTGCAGGGAAATACCCAGTCTATACTGTGACAAGAAGGATGAACAGATTTGACTTTGTTTCTGCAGTAGTTGTGTTCCCAGCACTCCACCCCAAAGAAATCAAGAGTTAAACATCAGTTTTGTCTCTGTTGCAGATGGCATTTTCTTCCCACCCATGAGAAGGGATTGCCTGTTTAAGCCTACTTATTTATCATTTGGAAATGATAGGCAGAACGGAGCTTACTGAATACTCAGACCATTTATTTAATTTCTCTGGATTTTTGTGTGGGGACTCATCTAGCATTTAGCGAAGACTGTTAGGAATTAACAAGGCCTATTGCTGCTAATCAATGTCTGGCAGCAAGTTAAAGATGCACTACAAAATGCTTTTGGCACTGGAGAAGTTACAAAATAGGATCTACCCCATGACACAGTTTTAACATCTAAAGGCCAGATTTTTAAATCTTAGCCATTATTGAGTTGGAGGGCAACTTGGATGGCTCAGTCAATCAATCAGGATAGGCTCTTGGTGGGCAATGTGCAAATCCACTTCAAGGTCCTCGTAAAGATTTGATCTTTAGAAGATCTTCTAGTCCTTTCTGTTTGTAGTATAATATGTTAATAACATGGATCAAGGCGTTTAGATTTTATAAAGAAGTTTTTCTGAAATAAAAGATAATGTTAAGAAATATCAGTCATGATTAAATGTATTTTTTTGCCAAGAACCCTTTAAATAGGAATGAATGTCTTTTTTCTTTTAATGAAGAAGAAAGTAAACTTCAAATAACAATGAGCCTTCAAAATTGTCTTACTTTGGTGAAACTTTAAGATTGTGTAGGGGAGGAAATTAAGCCAACAAGAATTGGAAATGACAGTTATTAGACTCCAAAGATGACAGGAAGGACTCCAAAGATCACAGCTCTCATTCCCCACTACCAATGCAGCTCTTCTTCCCTGACTTGTGGCCCAGCTACAATAATGTGACTGTTATAATGCATCTCTTCACACTGTAGCTAAGTGTGTCCTCCATATTTCCTGTGCAACTCACAAACGTGGTCAAGTATGGAAAAATATGAAAATATTCCGATTTCTTTCTTAATGCATAAGAATTGTAGGGTCTCAGCAAGGAAAGGTAATCTGCACATGTTCATTCAGGACATGTATAGTTTCACAAATCCTGTCTAAGACACCCACTAATCTGCCCTGAATACAAACATTCAGTAGCCGCTAACTGCTGTTATTACAGAAAGTGCCTGTAATAGGACGAAAACGCTACCCAAAATGATAATAAAGTAACAAATTGTAAACATTCTCCTTCATTCACAACAGTTTTGAAAAAAAAAAAAAAAAAAGGATTATAACCACAATGAACTGAAAAGAACTTTACCAAAATAACTGGAATTTACTCATTATCTGCAATAATGCAGTTATTGCAGCACTATGATGAGAGTGGCTGAGGTATAGACATGCCATGAATACATGAAGCAATTTCAGGACTGGATGTCCTACAAACATACATCTGCAGAACTGCTGATCTTGAATGTCTTGGTTTCTCTAGTAATGCTGAAATATTCAACATACAGTCAAACAAAATATTCTTTCCTCTTGACTGCTACCACTCTCCTCATTTTCTCCTTGCTCTTTTCTTTCACATCATTTTCTCCTACTCGTGATTTTTCCAGGCTTCCTCCCCCATCCAACCGCAGTGCTAGAGGAAGTTGACACACTCATGGGTTACAAACCTGTCATCCTCGTGGTGTGCATTCACAGTCTGGGCTGCCAGCTAGGGAGTCTGCAAATACACCAGTAGGCTGGATCGCCCCTCAGCTCCTCTCCCCCATCACACACACACTCCTTTTTAATTTTTTAACTGCTGCTTCCAGTGAAGACTTGCTTACAACCATGGGCAAGTATCTATCTATGCTGACCACCTGCAGTCTTTTGGCAGATGTCTAATGTGAATAAATGATCTCAGCCTAGTGCCAGTCTTCAGTTTCCCATTTGTCCATGTCGGCTATGCTTTTGGAGAAGGAAGTGGGAATAGCTCAGCAGCCCTTCTCTTGGTGCATGGAAGTAACTTCTCTCATTTCCCCAAACTACTAGGCACTTGGGTTTTTCATCATAAATGTGCCAACTTTAACTTTCCAAATTCCATGTGCTCTGACTGAGTGAAGTGTTTTTGTCCTGTAAGAAGCTCTGGTTTAGTCTGTCCCTTTCAGAAGGACTCATTACCTTTGAGGCCAGCAAGTTTCAGGAAAGCAAAAAATATTCCTAGCTGCCTTTTACAATGGATGAATAAATACTCATTACCTTTAAGAACAACTGCTAGGCTTAAGGATAAAATGTGATTGTTAACAGAAGCATCAAACCATGATCTTAAGGTACTGTAACAAGCCATTAAACCTAATATGTACAGCAAAAACATATTCTAAGAAAAACAAGAAGTATACGCACCTTTTCTCCTTATAATAGAATGCTTTATACTTGATGGAGCAATTAGCACAATTTAACTAATTTTCTCTTTTAAGAGTCAAAATTGCTTTCACTATGCTCTTTAATAAATAGTTTTTTGTTGAATTTGACATTAGCTGTCACCAAGATTAAATAAGAGAAACATTGCCTATTGGTATTACAATGGAAAACTTTAATCTAAATTCAATGTTGTTTTAAAGACAATTTGCTCTAATTAGATTGAGATGGTAACATGACTGATCTCTCAGGAAGTAAATTAGCTGTCTGTGTACATGCAGAAGTTTAGCAAGTGTCTTATTAGAGATGGTAACTCACTTCACATCAAGCAAACACCTCAGTTAGTTAGCTTTTTCCTAGCTGAACTGATGGTATCAGTAGTAGAGTTTCTCATTTGCAGAGAATCAGGTTCTTTCCTGGTCTATTGTTTTTCTGTCTATCTGTCTTTCATGATTTAAATTAAGTAAAAGATCGCACCAAGGAAAAAAGAATATATCAGTGAAATGAGGTTACTGTTACTGTGTGTTGTGTCCTTAATACTCTGTCTCAGCTGATGAAGAACGAGCTTCTTTTTTGTGGTGATACATAATGGAAAAATCAGTCAATAGAAATAATAATAAAAAACATGGAATTGCTTACAGAAATGGGAGAAGGAACATGAATGCATTTGTTGGTTTAAGTTCTATATATCTATATTATGATTGAGTTTTGGTAGCAGATGATTATTTAAACATACCTTAATAAGCAGTCCTTTAATATTTCCTCAAATACGCTGAAAATCACCATCACATCCATGTTTGCAACTTGCTAAGTAGTTGACAAATTGCCTGGCAGACTGATCAAAACAAGCCTTTATGGAGAAAGAGCAAGGAGATTTTCCTGAGTTTTTAGTGAACATTATACCTGAATCTAAGTATCTATTCAATCTACCTTGGGTCAGAGGATGAGAATCAATGGAGAATGTGACTCCAAATCTTCTGAGAAATGAGGTGAAGAGGGCAGCAATGGAACCAATTTTGAAATCAAATTGCTATGGCGTTAAGAAATACTGATAACCTGCTAATGCTTCAACAACAAAAAAGCAGATAAGCAGTGCCACCCTGCTCTGTCTTTTCTTTGTCATCACGTAAATAAAGAAGTGTCCTTATCTCACCGGATATTTAAAATGCTTAGACATTCAGGGACAAAACCTAGAAAGAAACCCAGACTATTCAAGTGATACACACACGGCAGACACAGTCAAGTAAGACAAGGCTTTAGCAGAGAAAGCCGTTTTGCAGGAGACTCAGCTGTGGTTACTCCTTACCACTCCTCAAAACTTTTCAGGCTAATAAACATTAACATCCCTCCACATTAATACTGATCTTAACTTATCTACTTTTGAATTGTCTCGATGGTCTCAGCCTATAACCCCAGGTTGAATAATGCTGCTGCGCAGGTTTGTTAACTACTTCAGCCTTTGCTGTAGAGCTATGACTGCCTGAGGGCCCTTTTCTAAGTTGCGAACAGATTAGCTCCAACTCTGCTGGTCACTTTAGGTCATGGATAACTAATCCTCCTGCGAAAGTTAGATCCCTAATCCACCTTCCTTTGCCGTGCCCCCTCAGAGTTGTGTCCATTAGGTGCACTAAAATAACAGCGGTTGCCAGGATAGCTCCCAATCCCTAGGTTTGGCTCCAGCCACTGCGGCAAACAGACTGTGTCACCTAGGACATCCACCTCTCCCTTCATCAACTCTTTTTTTTCTCTCTCTCTCTTTGTCAACCTTCACTGTACTCTCCCCAGAGCAAAGGTAGCTTGCTATGAGCCTGCTGCTTATCGCAGTATGAGGGGGATCCAGCAACTATTGTTATGCAAAGTTAATTAGGGAGTGAAGTTACAAATGCCAGAAAGACTTATGCTGGTGGAAATATAGCACTTAATAACTATTCCCTGTTTAAAAATGTATTCCCTATCTATTCACTTCTTAGCAATTTAGTGCAAAAAGTCATAGAATTGAAACTAACTGGGAGAGGATGGTTGGCTTTTTGGTGGGCCACTGATTTAATTTAGGTCTGCTTTCACACTTGTAGAACTTGGCTTAAAAGTTTTATTATCTGACCTAGAACTTGAGAGGTATCTATCATCTCAGCTATTCACAGGAACTTACACTGTGGTCATAAAACAGTCAAATGCTGCCTGCAAGTTCACTTCTCCTCCTGGCAAGACAGCATGTTCAGTAGACTATCACCAACTTTTCAGTCCTCGGAAAAAGCTGCTCTCATCTTTTAGAGGTTTCTCACTGGACTTCTTATGGGACTTGACCCTGGTTATTTACCTGACTCCATGGTTTTCGTGTTCTCCTGAATGCATTTCTATGAAGCCCAGAAAAAACGTGAAATTAAAAATATTTTTATAGGTGCAAACTCTTGAAAGATGTTAGAGTATCACCATGTTTGGGGTTATGCTGGATGCTTTTTGATAGCTTTGTTTGCCTCATGTCCCTATTGTGCAGCAGAACATACTGTGATGTAAGTATTGGCAAACATATGGGATAAATGTGAATAAAATGTCAGTCTCACCATTTGCTGAAGTAAATGTGCAGACAAATAACATTTCCTGGGGCTCTACTACAGTAAAAAATGTAAGAAACGTTACTTAGTGGATCTAATGGTGTTTGCGACCTATGACTGGATTATCAGCAAAAGCCCTGAGAAATGTTAGCAGTGACTAACAGTTGCTAGCCACAGTTTGCTCTAGCGTTGAGGCACATATTGAAAATAAGGCACCCTCCAAGCTGATCCACTTAATGTTTTCTTTTCTTTGATTAATGCATCTAGCAAATCTTCCATCTTACTAATCTGCAGGCAATATCTGCAGGGCAGCCAGTGCATTCATGCGCAAGACTGGGGAGGCTGTTGTCTATTTTGCAACTGTATATTCAGCTACATCTTTTTGAAAAGTTAGCCACAGTTGGCTGTTTTGTATGTGCTTTCTGCACTGCAGCCGTGTCTCGCTGGCAGTCAAAAGTGTCAGTAAACTACTTTTTTTTTTTTTTTTTGCTGTTCAAGCATTCATTCTGCATCTGGCATCTCTGCAACAGGGACTGTCCAATTTGTGAGCGGGCACTGTTCCATCTGAACAGACGGAGAGGAGTGGAGGCAGACAAAAGATCATATGGAGTAGTCAGCTAAAAAGTGCAGTGAACCTGATCAAGTGGCAGGGATTTTTCTTTATTAGTTTTCTGGAAAAAAAAAAAAGAAGAAGGAACCTTAGCAAATTCCTTTACAGTGCAGCCACCAACACAATTGATAGTATTGCACCCTGAATGAATGTGGGATTAGAAAAGTAGATTTTGACTCTCTGCTTATGATTTCTTGTTCAGAGGATTAACACTAACAAACAAAAAACTTATATTTTCTATTATTTTCTGCGTTGGGTTTCTATGCCTGTGTCTGAAGTGTGTTCAGAAGAATTCCTTTGAGCAGTCATGACATAAGAGCTTACACAAGCAGTATGAAGAACTGAGATTTACCTCTGTAACTCTTTAAAACAGAGTAAAGCTTCAGGTTTTTTCAGCTAGTGGTGCAGCTGATTAGTCTGGGGTAAAACTGGTGGCTTAGAAACCAGCTTCTGCCTCTGCTTAAGGCAATGAAATGTACAGTGGGCATGGAGCTTACAAAGATGTTTTATGTGGAACTGACTTTTTTCCTTTGTTTTATAATATTTGTTTTGAGCTTTTCTGAAAAGCTTTCCTGTATGATGTTATGTAGTGTTGAATGTACAACTCTGTGTCATAGGGGATAGAAAGTAAAAAAAAAAATCAGAACAAAATAAAAAGTGTCTTTTCTCTTTTCCTTCATTTCTTTTTCCATCCTAGCCAGTTCTGTCTCCTCTCTCCTTTGCCCTTCAGTAAGCAAGCACAATTTAATCAGACTTACTGAGAGATATAAAGGCAGAAACTGAGAAATAGTGGAGAGAAACAACTCAGCATGATTATAAGCTACCAGTGCACCTCACAGTCAAAGTGAACCCATTCTGGGGAAAGCTTGTATTTTCTTATGCAACCAGCAGGACAGTAAGTTATTAGGTCAAGTAATGTTTTGAGCGTACCAATTAATATATTTCATTATTTTCAATTTTAAGGCTTTTCATTCCCTTTCCAGAGTTTTTGCAAGGCTTGTCCAGAGTTTTTGCCCCTAATAATCTACAAAAACTCTACTTTGATAGACGGTATTTACCTGGTTTCCCAAGTGACATACATTTGTGTGAATGTGCAAGAGTTGATATCCCTTGGAAAAACTTATTAGAGTGAGTCTCTTATACTCTTCATTCTCTAAATTTGACTATTCTGCACCTGCCATGCTCCTTGTCACTGAATATAATCATTGATAAATGTTGTAGCTTGTCAAATTCTTGTCATATCTCATCTCACATATGTTTTGGGCAACTGCTGCAAATGACAATGGAATATCTTCCCTTCCACATGCTTGGAGACTAGACACTCTTCTTTCAACTGGAAGAAGGTTTTACAGTTCTGTAGCCCAGTGAGTTTGCTGAGTTCCTCTGCTTTTCCTCTTAATTTCTCAAAATAGTTTTGCAATTGGAATTTGTAATTGCATCTGGTTGTATTTTGGCATTTGAGATGCTGGAGTTTCCATGGCTTTTGAACATTTGGTGTTGAAACTGATATGCAAAAATAATTAATATAGATCTGATAATATTGGCACTGTGTAACATGCCAAACATAACTTATTTTTAGAGTTATACTGTATCATTCTTCTCAGCTGCTGTACATCTCTCCATAAATGGATATTTAAGCAGTAGACTTCAATCTGTGATTTTATATATATGTGTGTGTGTGCGCATATAAATATTTATATAGAGAGAGATATCTATCCTGGTGTATTTTTCTTCCTTCCTCCATCATTCTATTAGTCTCATCCACATATTTCCTCAGTAGCTTCAAATTATAATGACTTCAAAATTGTGTTTTATTTTTGCTGAAATGATTACAGAAAGGCAAAATCTGGAAACTCTGACTTGGAGTTTACAGAATCCCTCATGTGTATTGCAGTCAACAAGGGGACAACATAATTTAGTTTTCAAGTCTCATGGTATTGCATATAGTTCTCTGTTAATGCCTCCAGGCAATTCATAGTATACACCTAATAACCTAGTAATTTACTACCTATTGGACAGCCACAAGTCTATGGGGCCAGATGGGATCCACAAGAGGGTTCTGGAGGAGCTGGCGGAAGTGCTCACCAAGCTGCTCTCCATTGTCTATCAGGGGTCCTGGTTGACAGGGGAGGTCCTAGACGACAGGCCACTGTCACACCCTTCTATAAGAAGGGTTAGATGGAAGATTTGGGGAACTACAGGCCTGTCAGCCTGACCTCGGTATCAGGGAATGCTATAGAGCAGGTCATCTTGAGGG
>JAUBNY010000534.1:775158-786291 GCA_032275445.1 Crypturellus soui | reverse complement strand
ATACCTGATAAATTTATGAAGTCACCGCAGCTAAGGAAATTCCTCTTATCAGATTTATAGTAATGCAAAGGAGATCACCGTATTCACAGAAAGCTACATTTTTAACTTTAGATTAAAATTGCCTAAAAACTTTAGTTTGTATACATCAATTTAATTTTTATATCATCATTTTATTACCCTTTTTTGAGATTTCTGTAAAGTTGTGTATGGTCTTCCAAGAAAACCTCTTTTTCTAGTTAGAATTATTTTAATTTCTTACTAGGCATAGTTACTTTTCTGGAACATAAATATTCATAGTAACAGATTTTGTTTGTACAAGGAAATTCCAAGTATGTATAAAAATTTTTAATATGATATACTTTTTATTCTGAGGATAAACCTATGTATTTTGGAGCATTTAGTAGGTTAGAATGGTTAGTAGTTGTGGGAAAAGATGATAGATGTAAATTGGAAATTAGATGACATATTTTAGTGTCATGTCACTAAAGTTTTAAATGGCAGATGTCATTTAGAACAGACTTTATTCCCAAGATCCACAATCCAAATAATCAATAAAACATATTTATTTTTTGGCTTGCTTTATATGAAGAAAATAGAATTTCTACCTCTCATCTGCAACTGTGCAACTCCTGGTTGCAGATTATGTGCTAAAGGTTTTGCTTCCCCTGATGAAAATTAAGAGGAAAAGAAAATGTTTTCTGTGTATCCAGTTGCCTGCTCCAAAGACCTGGCTGGAAGCAGCATTTTTCACACAGATGCAGACAGCAATAGTCAGAGGGCTCCATATGAGCCGTTCAGTCTGGAGTGCATTTCTGGCCATGCTTCGATGTGATTTTTGTGTACAGCAGCATGGCCCCTTGTTGCTTACACAAATCCCAGAGGCAGTAAGAGGGGATAAGCAGAGATGTCTGCTCTGCATTTCATGGGAATAGCAACCATTTCTACAGTATCTGTCTTAAAATGGAGACCGGTCAGAATATGCTCCTTCTACAGAGAGATAATTTTCTGCTTGAGATCCTGCAAATTAATTGCCAAGTGTCTCAGCTCTCCCCAGAGAGGTGGTGGAAGGTGTATTGATAGTACCTGCAGATAGCGGGGAGAGATGAGCAGTTAATGGGATTCACAATGTCACCTCCCTGACGGGCAGCGGGCTTCTGGCATTCGCTTAAAAATCAAAGCCACCAGGTGGAAAAGCTCTCCGGCTCTGCAGCCTAAGAGCTTCTCTCGATACTCGGTATTTCTAGCCATGACTGCGTGATTTGAGAACAAAGAAGGAGACCTTGGTCAGGTCTTGCCTCTGGCCCTGCAGCAGTAGGGTGAGATAAGAACTCTCCTTGGGAAGGCCTTGGGGAACCTCTTGCTGAGGTTACTTACCCAACAAGATCTGGGAATGCGGTCTGGGAAAGGGTGGGAAGTGTGGGGATGATATGCAGTGTAAAGGATGGACTCAACCAAGTATGTATTTCAAGGCTTAATAAGCAATGTGCAACACTGTGCCCAGCTGCACCAAATAAATAGCTGGACTCCCTGAGTCGTGCTGCAGGTGTAAGAGCCATTTATACCACATCGGTCCCAGGGACACAGCAATTGAAAACTAGGAAACTATGGTCTCATGAAACTCTGTTGTAGAGACTTTTTGAAGAGAATGAAGGAGCAACTCCCATTTTAGCACACTGGTGCCTGTAGATCTGAGAATCGGGATAATTTTGCATAGTCTTTGCCCTGGTAGGTCACAAATGTATCACCACATACATAAACTCTGTGCAGCTACAGGCTCTGGTAGATTTTGATGGTAGGGTCATGCAATTTTGGAAGGCTTAAAAAAACAGTGGAAGCATCTGTATACGTGGCTGAAGTGCCAATCAATACGTAGGATCATAACATGAAGATGTTAGATTCAGCAGTGCAATTTGGGGAAGAACAGGTCTGGGGAGGTCAGCAGGCTGTGATGATGCTTTTCGATGCTTTTTTTTTTTCTTTGGGTGAGGTATATGGGCAGACAGGCAAGTGTAGCAGGCATCCGGGAGAAAGGACAAGTGTGCTGTAGGTTTCTTGTTAAATATTACTCAAAAAAAGCATATGAAAGCAAGGTCACTGTTGATAATCAAACCAAACAGAATGAAAAAATAGCCTTAAAAATTATGAAATATTGCTCTGAAGTATATTTATTTTCTTTTGTACTCAGGATTGTCTCTTGGATAACATATAAGAGGCTTTTTTCATTTAAATATTTTTGTTACTTCCTATGAGACTGGATGGGTAGGGACAAGAGGACATAGACACTAGATTGAACTGACTGGGCATACAGAGAGAAATGCTTCAGATCATTTTTTTCTTAATGCATAGACACTTACACCACCATAATAATGTTACTGACCCAAATGAGCACATGTAAGAATAAACAAGAGCAATGCCTAGCTGTGTGTGTGACTCTTCAACACGTCTGATGAAATATGCAGCATTATAAGGTCTCATCTGCAAGTGAAAATGAAGCAAAATCTTCCTTGGTTTTGAAAAGTTCAGTTTTATGAATTTGTCAAATTGTAATTGCCTTTTCAAACCATCCTGCCCTGTCTGAGAAGGGGGAGTAACAAATCCCAGCTCGCAATTAAGCTGGTTTTCACAAGATTTAAGGTAGATATTGTAGACCCAAGGGATTTGAATAATCACCTGGACCACACTGTGAAATGACCTCTAAACAGTTAGAAGTTCACTCACCCCACAGGACAGTGAAATGAATGGGTGAGACTATATCTGTCTGCAATTAGAGGGAGGGGAGAACAGCATTTAGCCCAGCGTTCTGCTTTATGTGGTGCCAAACGCAACAGGGACCCTGTGCCAGGTTCTTCGAATCCCCTGCCGAGCCTTTCTCTCCCTCCCAGCCTGCTTCCCTGATTGCTCCTGGTGCTTTTTCCCAGCTTGGGGCTCTCACACTAAATTTGTTTGTTAGTCTCACCTGGGGAACTCTACACCTCCCAGGCCCCAATCAGCACGTTTCACATCAATTACCCAAGCCAACAGCTGATTTAACACTTTTCCCAATTATGAGCTGCAAAGATGTCACACAAAACAAACCCCAAAGTCTGTGAAAGTTTTCCTTTTCAGAAATAGTTATTGAAAAGTGAAAAGCTTTCCAAAGAGGAAAGGAAGGAAGTTGACAAGGAAAGTGTGAGAGGATGGAGCTTTATGACTGATTTGACTTTCCATCGCACCTTGTCTGGACTGAGAAAACATCTGAGCACTATCTTCTGTATAAGCCACTTCAGCAGGTGCTGTTAGGACATGTGTGTGGGGAGAAATCTGTAGAAAGCCTGAGGTTACCAAGTCTTCTAAACCACTTGGCTAATTTCCTACCTAGAAAACTAATATCCCTTGGGAGCTAAGAGTGGGTCTCTCAAGAACCTTGCTTGCTTCTTCCCCAGTCACCTTCTTTTACAGCACTCTCCTCAAGAGACTCCTCTGAATTTGGATCCTCCCTGCCTATGGCCAAAGGACAAGTTTGTGCATAAACCATCTCTCCTTGGTAAAAATGACACGGCTGACATTGCAGCAGCTTTTCACAAAAAAACTGCCCACTTCAAGGAAAGGTTGATGGGGAACCAGAGAGTGGGAGCCATTTCACGTGGGCTCAGTCACATCTTTCATCAAACAGAAAAAGCACATGTAAGCATAACTAACTACATAAAGAACACTCAATATTTCCTTAATTTGGCAGTGGAAGTTCACTGGTAAGGTAGGAAACCAACTGGGATGAGAAAGGAAGAGCCTAGATGAAAAGAAATAGATCTATAGTGCATCCTTAGCAGAACTCCTCAAGAGATGAACAAGAGAATCTATTTTCTTGCTTACACATATTGTGAGCATATATATATATAAATCAAAGCTTTGTGCACTATCATCCCATGCATATCTAATACAATTGACTACTACCATCCTGCTGTCAGCTACCTTTTTTTCCCTGGGTTTGCAGTGTCTGACAGGTCCACACTGATTTAAATAGAATTACTTCGAATCTATGCGGGCATTGATAAGATGAAAGTCTAGTCCTTTTCTGTGCCCACGGGCAGGAAAGCATCATTCATCCCTAGCTCCTATAACATGTGTGTAGTGAACATCTAGGATACTGTTGCAGCTTTTGGGTATTTTAAAAGTTAAAGGGTTATTACACAAGTGAATCTAGTCAGTGCAATCTATAACAGAAAGGAAACATAGAATTTCTTTGCCGATCAAACATCATTCCATTAGCCAGTGAGTCACGTAATTAAAAGCAGCGTGTCCATTTTCCTGTCTGGCCAGACGGTTCCCAGTAGGTGCTGCTGACGCCATCAAGCAAAAGGGACTGCTGAGACATCGGGTCCAGTTAGAGGGGGACTGAATACTGATGGTCTCATTGCAAGTCCAGTTCCCTACTCTGTAAACATCTATTGCCTCTTTTTATGTATGATCACCATGCTGGGCACCTTCCCTGACAATAACCCTCATTTTAAGATGCATGCTGTCACGAGAGAGTGGAGTGAGCCAAAAATCCCCACTTAGCTTCTTTTCTCTTCTGTCTGAAGAGGTATTTCACTGTGATGGAGATGTGAATCACAGCAGGGAAATCAGCCACCTGAACTACCAGAGGGCTAAGTCCTGGGAAGTATTAAAGCTGGTCTCTTTATCACACAGACTGTGAAGATGTACCTTTGGGGCTCGCACACCTTGGGGTGTACGAGCTGCCCCGGTGTTGATGTGCCTCTGAGTGCGCAAGCGTCCTTGGAGTCCCATGGCCTGTTTGCACCATGGTCCTGAGGCCCATGTAAGGTCCTGAGGACTGCTATGGGGTAGATGGTGTAGGACAGGCCAATTTTCCATGGGCATGCAGTTGTCAATGTCTCTAACCTGCTGCTGCCAGAGCCATGGAACAAAAAGTTAAAAGTTTTTTTTTTTCCCATGTCCTCAGCCAACAGAATCCTAAAGGCATGTTTTGTGGTTTTTGCACAGAAGGAGATGACTTGCAAATATGTCCCTGTATACTAGATTCTTTTATTATTATCATTATTATTTATTTCCATGGCATTCTGCACTGTATATTTGCCAAGTAATTCCAGGTTGTAATTCATTCAAAACAAAGGGGTTTGTATGATGTTTATTCTTTAATGATCGGACAGTGGATTTGAGCAGACTTTTGGCAGAGATCCTTCAAACTTGTTTACATTTCCATCTGTCTCTGCATCTTCTTGAGGTTTTGGGGTTATTATGCACGTACCTTATTTCATACTCCCAGGAGGAACTGGCATTTTAAAAATAAGAATAAATTAGATGCTTCACTTTTGAAATTTTACTCTTAGGTATCTTTCAGTGTCTAACAGGCAGGTTTTTAGTTCCCTTACAATGCAGAATATTTTTGTTTCTTTTACAGATAATTTATTATGCCCTCCTTGAGAAAACCAGATTGCAGTTCTTACCTCTCTTTCCTTAGCCTTTAAACGCCTTGGTTTAGCTTTCAGTCGTTGTCTTGCATTAATGCGGTGGATCTATAGTTACAGAGGCGAAGAAATATTTCACTTTCATGTGTTGGCTTCAACACTTTGAAAAATAGATCTTAGACTCGGTGTTTCATATTCATTTCCATTTTCCTTTTCAGCATGCATGGGAAAGTAGTGTGGTAATTTAAGGTTTTTTGTCAGGGAGTTTGATGGTAGGCTTTACTCCTTGAGTATGCTCCTTGGGAGGGTTTTTTATTGTTTGAAAAATCGCAAAATGTCATTAGAGACACGTAAGGTTTTTTACGGGATTTTATGAACTGTTATTTTCCCTTTGCTACACATGCACATGGGTATGGGAGTGGGGAAGGAGTTGCCTGTTGTTTCTTTTGGAAGTTGCCATTCTCCTTGTTGATCTGAACTATGTTTGTTGTGCAACAAATTTAATTTCAGTAAGGTGTGAAACCATCTCCCTTTGGTGTGTTTATACTTCTTTACAACAACCTGAGTGCTTTAAATGCTGCAGTAAACAATTTAGTTCAAGGTTTCTGTATGATTTAATCACAGAAGAGTTTTCAACACTTCTTTGGGCACGATTGCAAATTAATAACCGATAGGACTAAAACCATTCTGAAGAGCAAGATTTTTTTTGCCTTTGGAAATTTGGGTTTTAGAGATGGTTAAGCACTGAAATGATATGACAACTGTAATCTTAGAAATGTATGAATAATGTCATTCTTACATACTTTATTTGAAATAGTAGTGTTCTTTCAAAAAACTCTTTCATTAAATCTAGTCTAGCTTTGCCAGATCAGGAAAAGAAATCAAATTAGGACATCTCAGAAGGCTAATTGTGGTAATTGGTCCCATTTAAATGCTATTAAACAGAATAGCCAGAAACAACTCACTGCTGAGTGTCTTCCTTGCATCAATCCAAAATATAATATGCACATACACTGCGTTTTCCTGTTTTTCCTTGCATATAAAGCTACTCATGCTTTACAAGAGATACACAGCATATACTTATATCGCAGAGGAAGGGACGAGATGTTCCTCCTAAGGAATCCATCTGAAAGAAAGAAAAAGTTGTTGGTGCAATAGGCATTCCTCAGCTGCATTATCAGCACCGAAGGGTCCCCGGCCTGTGCAGCAGTTGTCTGTGCTGGGGGTCATCCCCGCAGAAGCCTTTCTCCAGACAAGCAGCCCTCACCTCCAGTCCCCCAGGGTGACCTTCCGCTCATGCTGTGTGTTGGTGTCAGTGTGCTCTATCCTCCCCCACTCTCCGCAAAAACCTTACTACTTAACAAGATATTCAAAGGAAGGGCAAAGGGAGGGGGTCCTGCCTAAATAACAGGTGAAAAACGTATCAAAAGCTAATATAGAGAGGGTAATAGAAAAGATCCTTTCTTTCATGGGAGCCTGCAACACCCTGGTGTCCTTCATTAGCCTCTTGCTTTGGGAGGATCCACATCTCGCAGCCCCTGGGGCCCCCTTCTCTGCTTCGCTATGAAAACAGTCAGTTCCAGGTACAAATATCTTGCCTGTGTCTAAAACCACACAAAACATGTATGCATTACAGATCCTTTTTTTTATTATTAACATTGTTATAAGACTCTGCATTTAACATTCATTGCAATTTTCATTTCTGTCCATGTCTGACCTTATTTGATATGATAATCTTTGAACCTTTAACTGCTTCACTTTGTATTTTAAATGAAAAGATATGTTCCAAAATAGAGGTATACTCGTTTTTTGATGCCAACTATGTATACCACTGAGCATCATCTTGGCTAATATCTTTGTTACTGTATTGGGATTTTTACAATAAACTGTTCATTTTTGGCATATTTTTGTCACCCTCAGAGATGTTTGAAAGAGACTTTTGATTCAAAAAGTTTTATATACATTTTAGATGATGAAAGGCCAGAATTTTACTTTTATGTTTCCACAGTAAATGAGGAACCCTCTGAACTTTTCTTAAATGGCAAATCTTATTAATTGCAGATGAAGGATTAAAGGAGATTTAAATAAGGGAAGCTAAAATGAAGCACGAGGCTACTGGTGGCCTTGGCTGCGCCTTCCTTCCTTCCTTCTTTCCTTCCTTCCTCCCTTCCTCCTTCCATTTTCTCTACCAGTCCCATGGTATTCTGTTTTCTGATAACATCATTTCTGACCTCTTCTCAGGGGTTGTTTTACTAGCTCCTGACCATGACATCCTGAATGTATCCATCAGGGAAATCAAACAGAAAATGAATCTGCAGCTGGTTCCCTGGTTAGCTAATAAAAACCAGGACATCCTTCTTTATATTTCTTTAAAAAATGAATACAAAATCATTTACTTTAACAAAATGATGTGAACGCATTTCAGTGGGATGATATATAGCCTTTCATATCTTTAAATAGTTGTTATTCTAAACTATTTGTATACACTGCCTAAGCAAGCTGATAAATGGATGTCCAGACCAAAAACTTCAAAAATGAAAAAGCATATTCTAGGAGAAAAACATCCTCTCCTTTAAATCTATCCTCCTTTCCCTTCTTCAATATCATTTTATATAGGAAAATAGTAGAATCCTGCTAGCATTTTGTATTTTTGTATATATAGTACATTATTTTATGTACTGCATGTGCATATTAGGGTATACTACCACTCCTTCTGTAACCCCATATCAAGAAAATGCTTTGGTTTTTAAAGGAAATCTAAACTTTATCCTTTAAAATGGGAAATTTATACTGTGGGTGGCAACTGCTGTCACAGAAAAGTGAATGATCTCTAGGTTAACCATTTTATCTCCATAAATGTGATTTTTATATATGCAAATATATGTGTGTGTGTGTGTGTATGTATATTATATATATATACAATACATATATATATGTATGTGTGTATATATATATGTGTGTGTGTGTGTGTGTGTATAGATATATATATACATATATATATATATAGAAATGTACTGAGATTTATGAAAGAGTGACTGTTTGGCATGGCTTTAGGTCAGGGGAAGTCCTCCAGGCTTCAAAGACTTCCCCTCTGAAAGTCCTTCCTGGGGTTCTTGAACAGCGGTAAGCAAAAGGTCCAGCGGAGGCACATAGACTAGGGCATGTTTTCATGAGCCCAAGAATGATCAGCACGGAGCGGTTGCATGGCAGATTTGATCCAATGAATGGAGTGGTGGCTGGAATTTCAGAGAGCCGTTCAAGGGCGCCTGTCATGAAAACTACCAATTATAGCAATTGTAATTACTAATTGTGACTCCTAATAATTGAACTTTCATGTGTTGCCTATTTTATTTTGCAATTTTGCTGAAAGGCTCCCAGTTTGCTTTCTTGGGCTCAGGAAATTAGTTTTTTTAGGGTTTTCTTTGAAAACTAATGGGCAGCTGGTGAGTGTGTTTTTTTTTTTTTTTTTGCCTCTTCATGTATGAACACACAAATAAACTCTACCTTTTAGAACTATTTTAAAATGTGATAATAATTAAAGGGCCAATTTAATCAACATTTTCCATGTGAACTGAAAAAGACTGAGGAATTGGCTGTGATGAAGTCCTTGGCTACTGTTCACCTTGGGTCAGAAATTGTCTTTGTAGTGCAGGAATTAAGGGCACAGGATATGTTTTAGTGAATATCAATGTCTGTAAAGCAGCAGTCTGGAAAATTTGGGGCAATTCCTGCTCTAATTTGCAGTTTGGTGTGCCCGCGAATAATAGTGAGTTGAAGATCTGAACGGAGCTTGGTTATGGGGTGGACAATAAATTCTAAGAATATGTTTCTTGGCATATAAATATTGGAGAATATACTGTAATGAACTCACTCTATTTACAGCATGCATCTTCATTTCAGTGCAGTCCTTGTTAGTATTTGCTATGAATTGGGTATCATGCACAGATTATTTTGCACTATAGTCTAATCTGTTTCTAAAACAAACTGCTATAAGGGAGCATGATGCAGAATTTGTCCAGAGATATTAGAAAGAAAGACATTTAGTCAAAATGATTTTCAAAAAGGAAAACAAAATTGAGTCTTGAATCAACAGTTTATAGTCATGAATAGACGCGTTTCATATAGTCATGAATAGACTCGTTTCAATAATGTCCCCGAAACAAATCTGCCATATGAGATACAAAGATACTGTGAAAATAAAAGATGCTTTGCAAGTGCAAGGCAACAAGCTACTTACTTCAATATACTCCGGACCCAGGAACCTGAGATAACAGTAAATAACAACATTAACGTGTAAAATGATATTGCTGAGTGAAAGGGAAAGGAATTGAGAGGGAAGGCAAGGGAGAGACTAAGTTGCTTGCAGTGAGTTGCAGCTGGTTTGAGAGCTGGTGAGACAGATGACACAGGAAGAGGTTTCTTGTAGATGGTGGGAGTTTGCGGGGGAGGAAGGGGCAGGATGCTCCCAAGAGCAGCAGGCATTTTGGAAGAGGTGAATGGCAGTGCCCTTTTCTGCATGTTTAAAAAGCTGGCTGTGGTGTTATTTTGTGTGATGTGTTCTTCGGTGAAGACTCTGTTTTTAATTTTGTAGGGCAGCTGCATAGGCTCTCACTAGGCCTCCCACATGTGGCTTGCCCTCAAACAAAGAAGTGTAAATAATAGATTTTTTTTTTATTTTCCCCTCATATTTTCAGGAAAATAATAAAAAAAAAAGTACAACATCTTTGTTTTAATGAGGTCACAGGTTTACCAATGGGACTGATCTGAGACCTGTCTGGCAAGAAGGGATTTGGTGCAGACCATCTTTTCTTTCCCAGCTCATTCACTTCCTATCAGCTGTCTCACCAACTGGGATTTCGCTCCCCACTTTCCCAATGCTGGGCCAGGTTGCTTATCCCTGCCAGCAGGGAGCCTGGAGCTGTACGGCCATATTCTCCACCACTGGTCTTTAACTTATTCATTTCAAGTTAGCTCGGGAATGCCTATGTGAAATCAGAAGTGCCTTTTGGAATGTTAGTCCTACCTTTGAAGACATAATTATATTATTAGTAGTAGTAATAATAATATATTTTTTCTTACTTTGGGCACTCCATTCCATTTATCCCCCTTTTCTGGAGAGCTTACAATGATCATCAAATGCAAAAGAGTGGCTATAAAAAGGGACATCTGTCCTTAATAGGAAGGTTTTAAGTAAATTTAGAGGGAATGCTATAATGTAGAACAGTGCACTGCAAGGAGAAATGAGACATCAAGACAGAGGAGAGAAAAAAGAAATCAGAGAAAGACATGACCTAAAGAGCGAGAGAAGATCATATGACCAGTTTTCTTTGTGCAAGAAAAATCTTATTAAAAAGAATTAAAATGTGTAAATACTTCTGTCATATGTCTGCCCTGTGTACACAGTTAGTGCAAGTGCTCCAGGGATGTTGTGTAATCATGACTGGGAGGCTGGGCGGGAGGGTGATTGCTCTATTAGAGCGCGGCCCACACTGTGAGAAAATAATAATAAATGGATTGCTGCATCTTCAACTCTTAATTTAATTTAATTTAATTGCTTTTAATTAATATGATTTTTTAATCAAGAAGCAAAATCTAATGTATGATAATAACTCTGCTCTTCAGGAGAGCCTGTGAAAATCATGCATCTTTTTTGTAGATGGTACCAAAGGCTGTTTAGCCTGGGGGATAGATGTCTTATATTTCAAGGATATTGAATTCAAACTCT
>JAUBNY010000534.1:752568-775058 GCA_032275445.1 Crypturellus soui | reverse complement strand
ACATAAGACATTTTGCTTAAAAAAAGGTATCCTATAAAACTACTTTGAAATATTTAGGAAAGATGATTCAGATATTACTCTGCCTTTGATCTCTGTTAGAAATTCCATAGCTGCCATTCTGGATAAATAAATAAACAAAAGATTCTTATAATGTGGCCGACACCTAGACTGAAATGCTGTAACATGGAACAGGGAGCTTCATTTCATATCCTGGAACATGATGGACTGTTGACAAAAATCATCTGTGATATTTCTTCTGTCTTTTTTTTTCTCTCTTGAACACAGAGAAGCGATACATCCTAAGAATGCTAATATAGTGCGTAGGATGTGTTTTGCACTTGCTGCAGTTACTGACACCAAACTGTGAATTTTCATTAGCATGGGGCAAATGCCAAGGCCACAGTTGTGAAGCTCTTCTATGGCTATGTAGATGAACATCCTGGTGGGGACAATTTGGCCTCCAGCACCCACAACATAGTTTAGATTGCTCTTCCATATGGCCCAGTTGCCTGAAGTTAAAATACCCAGATAGATCTGTAATATGTCTTGTCCAGATGACAGAAATGTTATTAACAAGCTAGAATAATAATAATAATGTACACAGTGCTGAGAGTTCTTGTTATAGACTATACATAACTTTTTATTCTTATTGATATTTAAGAATGCAACTGCCAGATTCATTTATGATATTTGTCACATTACTCTTGTTCAAGGTCTCTTTTCTTGTACAGATGTATTATATGCCAGTCTGAAAAGAACATCCTTGAAGCTCATGAGGGACTTGAATACTTTGCTGACTAGGAATGCGACTTAAATAATGCTCATCATTAAGGAGGTATGTAAAACCTGTGTTACAGTGGAACCTCGATATACTGTAGGGGGAATTGGTATTATAAAGCAGAGAGATTCTTTTCATGAAAGGTCCCTCCTTGGAAAAGTCTCACATGAAGAAGAAACGAGTAAGAACAAGTGAACTGAGCTGCTTTTCACAATCCTTCCCCTCTCCTTTCATTTCTCTCATCTTGAAAAGAAGATACACAATTACCCTTTTATTGCACAGTGAACAAAAAATGGCTAAGCCCATCCTGGTTTCTCTGGAGGTGACAGACCAGAGATGAATGCACCTTCAGAGCACAGGCATGTCTGAGGGCCTGCAAACCTCAGCAAAGCTGGGGTGACCCCTGTGGCTCCTCATTATTCCTTCAGGTTAGTGTTCCCTTCTCCAGATAAACGCAGGAAGATTTTGCGGTTTGCACTGCCTGTTCATATCAAACATAAACAAGACTGCTGTGAGGTTGATTTTTTAAAGTATTATTAGCAAGTCTCTCCACTCCACCAAACCCTGTTGTTTTTTCCTGTTATTTCTGTGGCTTCCCAGAATCGCCGTCAGCAATTTCAGCTGCTCTGAGAGCAGAGCACTGCTGTATGCCTGGCACCAGGTGAAGCAAGCAGCAAGGCAACTGTTTGCAGCATCACCCCAAGATGCACCTTATTATTCTAAATACAGGAAACAGTGGTGGGCTGCGAAGGGAGGAATGAGAATGTGCCTTGTGCATTGCTCCTCTTGAGTTTGATCACTGGCTTCGCTTCCCTCTGCTCTTCTATGGGGAGTCTTTGTAAAGTGAGGAAGGGGATAAAGAAGTGCTACCTGGGCCACCAGAAGGGCTTCTGGCTGGGGCTCAGCCTAGTGCTGCAGCACCATAGCTCATCAGTCAAATCCCTGAACTCTGTGGTCCTGCACTGACAGCTGTGCTTGAGCATCACAGCATGGTACACGGGGAGGCAAGCGAGAGGGCTGAGTGCCATGGCTAGGCAGTGACTACGGTGCAAAGCAGTTGATGTTAGAGATGATGACCTTCTGAGTAGCCCGGATGCCTGCTCCAGCAACTGGTGTGCCCACTGGTTCGTTTCAAGGGACTCTGAGAACTAGCAAAAAGACACAGGTTGGAGCAATGAGATTTTACCAGTGTTCTCTTAGTGAAATATTGCTGCTGTGCCCGGCTGCACTGCTTCCTTTTTGTTCCTATACTGGGAAGCAGTTTACTCCTTATAGGCAATAAAAGCCTTTTAGACTTGCATATTTAGCCAGGATGTAGGGCGCTGTGACTGGAGCTTAAAGATGAAGTCTAGCATCCTAGGCGCAGTTCTGTTTGCTTGCAGGAAGGTGTGAGAGGCCTGGATTTTGGAGCCCAGTCAGAGCCCATCATTTCTGGAGCCCATCAATCAGTTCCCTGCATCCTAGTGCAACCCCCTTTGGGGCCATACCTGCAACCAGGAGCTCGTGCCCTCCTGGTGCTTTGCTGCAGTCTAGGAACATGATACTGTGGCACTGGTCGCCACAGGCATGGGCACTGAGCTGGCAGGAGTCTCAGCTAGCATCTCACCTAGTGATGGCGTTTTCAGGGGTAGCTGCTGGGGCACATGGTTTTCTTTCTACATTTCTTTTCATTTCAGGCTACATGAGCTGACCCAAATGCCCATAACCTGGAGTAATTTCTGAGTAGTCCTGTGACAAGAGAAATGGTGCTTGGTCCTCAGGAAAGAAGAGCTGCAATTATATAGTGGTTTCTTTCAACTCTTTTTAGCTTTTCTTCTGCTCAGTCTTAAAAGGTCTTGAGGATGCTGCTGTCACACCAATTGTGGAGGGAGACTGAGACAAGTATTGACTATATGATTTGTATCTGGATCATTAAACTGTCTCCTTCCCAGGATGATCTATATATCCCAGTGATGCTCTAGACTGATGGTATCTCAAGCCTGATTTCCTCAGGAACCAAGGTCTCTCTAATGCTGTCTGCATGTTTCTGTGCTTAATGGCTTGGGAACTAGGCAGTCAACGTTGATCAGATCTGTTGGGGAGGCAGAGGCATCGGAGACGCATTCACACTCATCTTCCCATGCATGGTGCAGCCTGACCTGTGAACCTGTGATTCTGGGACCAGGACTCCCCTGACTAGTATCTGTAGGAAATTAGTGTTTTTCCCTCTATCCAGACTTCTTATTTGTGTCCAGGTGTTTCCTGGCATGGCATATTTGGATCAGACAACATGAAGTGTTTCTGCCTCCCATTATGTGAAAAGGAAAAAAGTTTGAATTCCTTCAATTTTTATTTAAATACAAGGACCAAGAGAGGACAGCGATTATGAAGTGGCTCACACTGGAGCAACGGCTGCCACAGGAACCCATCCTGTGCTAGAATTCAGCGTTTCTATGTAAGTGAGAGCAAGACACTCGTGTACGTCCTCAAAGCATACTGTGCACACATGATTCTTCCAGCTGCAGGGGAAGCTTCATTTGCAGCTTGCACTTTATTAGCCACCAGACAAGCCAAGCAGAAGACACAAATCTGTTGCAAACTAGGCTTCATTAGTTCTGCTGTTCACAATTACGTGTCTAAAGAAATGAAACCACAGAACTGTTTCCTTCTTTCTTTCTTCCAACAGTTACCTTAACATTGTGTTAGACCAAAGCCTAAGAGTCTGCAATATTTTGTTACAGGCTATAACTGTTTTAAAACAAGCTGAAAGCGAAAAGCTCCTGAGGTTTAACTTCAAGCAGTGTTTTCTCAGGAAAGAGGAGAGAAGTCTCAAAAGAGCTAAAGGAACAGCAGTATTAGATATTAGCAGTTAAATTTTTCTAATGGTTACATATGCAAAAAAAAGTATTCTGGTAACTTCCATAGGTTTTGTTTTTCCTGAATGCCTATAAAATAAAATTTGGAGCATTAAAACATCTCTTGCTTTATAAAAAAGTACATAGAAAACCAATGGATTTAAAAACAGTGATTCAAAATATTTCCAAATAGGGTCACAAAATAAGTTATTGAAGAACAGACCTCTAGAAATGAGAACTAGAAACTACAGGCTCCTTACCCAGGAGAAGACCGAAAAGACTCAGGTCTACCCAAAAGCCAAGCTGGGCTGGGGATGGTGCAGCATTAATCAGAGTTTGTACTTGCCAGAAGATTTCTAGGCAGTTGTCTTCTCAGAATGACATGCTAAGAGCCGATTCTAAAGATTCTATCTAGCAGATACTAAAGCAGACCTGGGTGGGATAATGTTTGAAGGTGATTAAAAGGAGGAAATAACAGGATAGAAAGAACAAAAAATATGGTATGAATACCATATGAAGAAGCAATAAAGAATACCATGAAGAAGGCAAAGAATGGAGAGATTCAGATTCAGTAGAAGATTTGTTTGACAAAGATTGTAGTGAAATATCACCAAATTGACCAATGAAGCAAGACAAGATACATGTTAAGATCTAACCCTGGTTTAGGTCAGTGCCTGTTAAATACAGGCCACAGGCTGAGAAATCCAGGTCCTTGGGCTTTCTTTACTTGGCTTGCATATTGTCAGGCCAAACTATTTCTGCCTTTCAAAAGCCCTCTGGGCTCTCTATTTTTTTTGCCTCAAGCTTCACATTAAATCAGCCACATAAAACGTCTTTAATTTCTGCCCACTGGCCTGAAGCCATTCTTATCCCCGTTTGCGTGTGCCCGTGAAGGCTATCTCCTGCTACCTCCTGTCATATGCCTCCATCTCCTGAAACACAGAAAACACTCAAATTAAGGAAAGAAAAGAAAAATAATGTCAAAGAACACAAGAGTTGTGAAGTCCAGCATTCAAAACTTAGATACGTCAGACTGAATTTTCCAAGGCATCCTTAATTTTGCCTCCTGGTGAATATGTATTATGATACGGTTTTAATTACAAGGTTGCATACTATTACTTTTCCCCAGGACACCTGCTTCAACGGGGCACAGGGTGGATAGTGCTCACTTAATGAGCAGTTATTCAATATGTTCTTTTATCCTCATTGCTTGGCATTTGGCCCCAGGCCTTATTTACTGCATGCTGCTCAGGCATGGCTCTAAAGACAGAATTATTCATTTCCTACTAGACTGCTCTGCAGTTCTCCTCACTATATCAGAGTGGTTACAAACTTTAATGATCTTCATGACACCCTATGAAGAGCAGGGTCAGCTGTCCCCATTTTATAGGTAGAGACCTACAACATGTCCACTTATTTTGGACAGTAAAATTTAATGAAATTGTTTTCTCCTGCCTATATTCAAGGCTCATTCTTCAAAAGACTCATATTTAATGAATTTTTTGGCTGAAAAAAATCAAAATGAATTTTGAAGTTTGAAGTAACAGCTTCATGCAGAAACTTCTGTTGCTTTGGCAGAGCAATAGGACAAGGAAGATGTGGTCTTCTTTTCACAAGACAAGTGAGTGGCGAGCATAGTTCTCAATTACAAAAGATGTTACCAGCCCTTCTTGGAGTATTTTTATATGTGTGTTTGTTAGGATTTATGTGTATGTGAGACATATGTGATATGCCGGCATCCTTGTGTAAGAAAACATATAGGAGGTCTTATATACAAAGAAACAAATATATATATAAAGAAACAAGGTTGGACCTTTCCCACCAGCCATATGACCCTGGAGTTTAGCCAGCTTTGCTAGTTCCCTCCACATGAGGTGACATTATGGTTGCCTCCTTAATGATATATTGAAAAGAATTGCTTGCAAACATTACACCCACTTATAAATTATGTTCATTTTAAACTTTAGATTTTTTTGGCTACATATTACGCTTTGAAGCCTTCTGCAATATGTTGTTCCTAGTTAAACCAGTAATTTTGAACCATCTTTGGTCAATAAATAAATAAATAAAAATGGAGCACAAAAATTGGAGCTTCTTTTTTCCTGCCCAACCTTCAAAATTTACCACCTAAAAGAAAAGAGTTAAGATAAGAGGCTCCTTATATTATATACTGGACAAGTGAAATTCAATCTTTAATAGCCTGTGGTGGATTTCTTGGCCTACAGACGGCAGTTTGCAGGTGCTTCAGAGACATTAGTCCCTGTTTAGGAATCACTGAAGGGAAGTGGTAGAAATGATGGAAGAAAGAATCTGTTTGGTATACTGCTGGAAGAAGACTGCAATATTAACAGATGGCTGAAGAGTGCTTCAATCTTCATTTATTTATTTATTAATAATTAGTACAGATCAATAGGGTTGACTATTATCTGCTTTTTTCTTAAATTTCAGAAGAGAATTGCATGAAGCCAAGAATAGCTGGAGAATTACTAGCATTCAGGATTCAGAATGCCTGTAAGGGCATTCTGTAAGGGCCTTGTAAGGGCAGGTGCCCAGCATTTTGAATAAGCAAGTACATGGCTCTGAGGTTCAAAGCTTATTCCACTTTTTCACTTTTCCAGATTTTTTTTTCATTGGATTCGTCAAAGGCTAGAAGTATCTTAAATACCCTTACCCAGCTTCTCCAAGGTTCAAGATCTCAGTCTGTGAATCTATGCCTTTGTTTAACAAAGAATATTCTCATTGATGGTTTTCTGAACTTCATTCCCCATATATTAAATATTTTTTTTTCTAATCGTGTATGGATCTGCCTAATGGGAAGTGAAGAGATTGACTTGGGCTATGAAGATTCATTCTTGAATAATGTCCACAGATGAATTTTTTCATTCTTCATGAATGCCCACATCTGATTCTCTAATTCTGAGTAACTTAGAGTTCAGATCAGGATTTAGACCCGGTTTTGGTTTGTGGCATGTGTTCACTATTTGCTTGAAAGTCATAAAAGTGTTTTGAGGGGGAAACTTGGCAACAACATCCATGGCTTTTTTGCAGGGATTTTTCTAGAAACTTTGGGTTTGCAATAGAGAGGACCTCTCTGCTTCTCTTTTGATACTGAGGATACAAGGGTATTTGGTTAATCTTGACACCCAATGAACATTGCTTTATGAAATGCCATCGGTTCAGGGAGAGAACTTTGCGTGCGCTAGATTAAGCAGGACTGTGTCGTTTTTTCCTTTTCCAGTTCATGGAATTAATTCATTTGATTCACAGGCTACAGCGCCAGATAAATGGGCAGAATACAATTACAAGAGATTGATCTTTCTTTCTTCTTTGGCAGATATTTGTTATGTGAACATACTCTTTCCATCTTTCCCGTTCTTAGAAATTGTATCTTTCCTGAAGGACTGATGGGAAGAGGAAAATGTGTTGTAAAAACAAATTGAAATACTTTATTAAGATTGCAAATATAATTAAAAATAAACTACAGTATATATAAGCTTATTTCAGATAGTCAAGACTTTCAAGTGAAGAATTTCAAAAGAATGCTACTCCATCTTCTTCTGTTGTTTCTCATTCACTTGCAAATCATTCTTTGACTACAAACGAAACTACTTTTGAAAGAGATGGCTCAGAATTCTTTGTTTTTATTTTTCCTATTTTTGTTTTCTCCCCATCTCTTACCCCCCACACCCTCACCAGAATCAAAACAGAATTTAAACTGCATACTATATATAAAACATAAAATAACCACAGATTGGACAGTAATATAATTCCAGATCCATTAAGTATAACATAGTTCATTTTTGTGGTTAGGGAAAACAGATTTTAGTCCATCAGACTTTCTGGCATCTCAGCAACATTCAGCCTCCCAGATGTTAACTCAGGGAGTTTGGCTTCCAAGGAAATGGCAAAACAGAGAAACAGTGAATAAGAGGAAATTGTAAATAAAAGGTAAAATGAGACAACCTCCTTGGACAGGTGCTAGATTGCTTTCCTTGTGATATGCCTTAGTAAGTAAATGTCTCCAAAAGGCAAAAGAGCCTTAAATATGTTATTTGCAGCATTGATTACCTCTCTCTAGTCTGCCATTGTTTTATTTATCCAGAACGTGCCATGAGAATTTCATCTGTTTCCCTTTGTAAGGAACTCAGCCTGCTATCTTTAATTGATATAAATTTGGTATTGGTTATGGCTGTTTTTAATTTGTAGTGGGGATATATTTATCTGTGATAACATTTCTTCTTAACCTGAGCAATAAGAAAAAGGCAGACTCTGAGAAAAGAGAAGAGAGGTTCCTGTTTTTGCATCTCTTCTTTGGGGATGCTCAAAGCAACAAAATCCAAAATGTATACAAAAAAAATTCTGCAAATTCAGCCTCAATCGCTATCCTCTAGTGTTTTCCCCATCCTAGTGGCTGGTGCTATACAATATGGTGCCAGAAAGTCGTTGGTTTGGCAGCTGGTGTTTTTTTGTTTTGTTTAGTTTTGTTTTGCCTCTCTAACCCAGTTAGGCCATTTGTACCATCTGCCATGGAAATGCTAGTCCAAGGAAGAATGGCAGGCATAGGGGAATATCCATGTTAAAGTACCATTTAAAATAGAGATGCCAACACAGTGGGAAGCCACTTTGACAGCAAACAAGCTCATCAAGAAATATGGAAAAGAGACAGAGCTGGTCCCTCCAGTATTTGGGGGCATTATCTGATATCAGCTTTCCATCACTCACTCCTGGCTGAAAGTGGAGAACATACATCTGACAGCTCCTTTCTCCCCAACACATTATGAACATGGAAAACCAAAAACCTATATGGATATGGCTTAGCATTAGAAGAGGACAAACTGGCTTGTCTCAATTAGAAAAGAAACTGAGTCTTTATCCAATTTCTACAAATAAAAATACTCATTTATGTGGATCAAGAACATTTTGGTTTCTGTCTTGTGTTCCCTTGTGCTCAGAAGTTGCTGTGTGAGTCATAAGAAGGGAGGAGGCAAGAATATGGTCAAGCATAGTCAAATATAGTCTGGCCGGAAAGACGTGTAATGTAATGTCTATGTTGTTATTTCGGGCTGAAGAGGACAACCTGTGATATTTTTATGGTAAGGATCTGGGTTTCAGTTCCCCATCAATTACATGAGTCAACTCCACACTTAATAGATGACAAACTCATTATGTTTCTTGATATTTTTCCTCTTAATGGAACCAACCTCCTTCCAAGTCAGTTTCTTACTTACTGTATCAATTCAGATGAGCTCCCCCTAAAAAGGAGGAAAATACATGTTCCCTCTGTTTCACTTGTGGCAAAGGGCAAAGACCGTGATAATAATTTAAAGATGGCTTATATCTTACACCAGGTCAAGTCATCTTACAGTAAAACACAAGGATCTTTGTAGCACAAAAGGAAAGAATAAAAGGAGATTTTCTAGGCATTAGCCACTCATTGTTATCGTTGCTGCAACCATACAAAACCCTGTGTACTCCTGATGCTTGACCTTCAATCATTGTAACAACGATGTGTGGTTACGAAAGCACTGAATTTCACTTTCTTCCACTGTAGCATTCTCCACCGACATTTGTAATAGGAATGAAAATCATCAGAGAAAATGAATCAAGATGCTTGGACAAAGCCTCGCAGATGCTGATAGTGTTAGAAAATTATGTAAACCAACAATGCCATGACAACTGTAAATTAATGGAAGAATGTTTGTCTCAACAGAAACAAAATGAAAAAAATTTCTCCTTGCCAAATGATGGAGTTGAGCTACATCATGTTATTCTATGGTGTGGGGTAAGTATCAGTATTATTCTTATTAATAGCCTTGTGCTTATACCTTTCCAGCTAACATTTAAGATCTTTTTGAAGCTTGATAGGATTTTTAGTCACTTGTCTTCCATGTGGCGAAAACAAAAGGATATCTATGAGCTACAAAAAGCAGAGTAAAAACCTTTAATCTCAGTTTACGTCATTGGGGATAGTTCACAGACAGGAAAAATGCTCAGCTGCATCTTTTGGTATTTTATTGGAATAGAAAAGTAAAAAATAGTCCTTCTGTTGGACGAAAGCATAAACAAAGTGGAGTTTGGAAAGGCAGGTTTAAAAGCTGTTTACTTTTCTTGTGTAAAGAACAGAATTGTTTGATAGGAGAATGCATTTTCACATGCGTGGTTCTGTGGGATTAACATTTCTCATTTTTTATGTGTAGGAAAGTAAAACGCAATTTTAATTTTTTCTTTCCCATTGATTTTCTCAGTGAATATACTGACTCTTTCAAAACTGAAAAAAAACTATCAAAAGGCAAACCAGGGTGACATTTCTTGCTTCCAGACTTTTCCTACTGTGTAGGTTGTCTGGGTTGCAATTCATGTCGCAATGAGGAATGTTATATGCCCTATCAATGATGGACCTGTGGCAGCGGATTTGGAAAAGGACAGCAATGATGTGAGTGAATCTGAAACTGTCATCTTGTTATTGTTTGGTGAAACAAAAAGTAATTTTTAACTCACTCCCATGTGTCATTCACAGGTGTTCAGCATTCTCTACAGCCCCCTCCATCAGCCACATTTACCCAGCCTGAGGACTGTGAAGCCCACCTCTAGTAAACGGAAAGCATACATTAAAAATAACGAGCCCTTGTTTCACAGTACACCAGAGCAAATCTTTCACTGATGGCTATTTGCAAGTTTACCTGTTCAGGTTGTATTTTGTTTCTGTTGTATAATTCTCATAATAGGAATACCAGCTTAAGTCATTAACTGATTAACACAGATGAAGCAGCAGAAGGTCAGTGTCCAGTTCTTTCTACTTTTATTTCATTTTGGTGCTTTTAGCTTCTTGGTCCAACGAGTTTCCACTACATTCATTTTGTTGAATCTTTCTATGAGAGGAATGCCTCTTCCTTTCCTCTCAGGCTGTTTGACAGACACTTTCTGGCAGGAGATAGCAGCTGCCACAAACTCATATTCTTGTCTTCATTGTTCGCCCCAAGTGTGAGGAAACTGTATAAAAGGAGCTTATTCTCAGAGATCACTAATGCCGAGACTTGGGGTACTGTTCTCCCTTGCGTCACAAGACTGCCCCTGGTTTTCAGAGACAAAATTTCACATGCTTTTTTGAAAAGGATTTAAAGTTTTGGAAGGATGAAACATGTTTCTAAACTTGCATGTCTAACAACCAAATCTAGGAAGATGACTTTTGTAAGGAGCATATTGTTATGTTGGGATTTGCAGTGTCATTGCTACAGAGATACCATAAAATGCACACAGTACTATAATGGTCCTGCATAGCTTTGCAGCTCACATATATTCTACTTCTTGGAGCAATTGTCTGATGCCTGGAGGAAGGGTAAAATTCCCATATTAAGCAATAAATATAATGTGTAATTGTATTTAGATGTAAACTAACATCTTATTTTAGCATTTTTTAAAGGAGATGCCCTGAAGGTAAGGTTAATTTTAAAGAGTGGCTGGACATCAGGATAGACTTTACGAAATATTAAGATATCCTTAAACATAGAAGTCTGTTGGTTTGTTGTGCTTACAAGCACATGGTTTTTTCTTCTTCGCTTGCTCTGGAGACCCAAGTTTGGCATGTGCTGAACACGACACACTATCAGGTGTAGAGGGACACAAGGTGCCAATGCATCAGAGCATTTAACCTTGTCAAAGCGAGCGCTGTGGCAGAAAAGATGGCACTTGGAAGATCAGGTAGGGTGTTTGGCATGCACTCTGTGTCTGTGCTGCTTTTGAATGCTTGCTGTGCCTTCCAAACAGATGGACCTCAGCGTAGCTTCATTTAGGCCAGGCGCCAACATTTATATTCTCCAGGTAGATTCTCATTCTCTGCACTCTTCGTCTTGTGGCTCGAGAAAGTCATTTGCACGATGCCTTATTAACATAGGAGCAGCTGAAGGTGCAGCACAGATTCCCCTATCCTGAGATTAAATTATATCAATCAGCATCATGGAGTTTCTAAAGATGTGTTCATTTACCTTCTTCATATGGTTGAAGTGACACAGTAATCCTTGGCCAACAGTGTAGAAGTTGGCTCCTTGCCAATGTTGGACTTTTTAGTAATTAGTATTGTTAACTTTTAAGGCAGAAAGAAAGAATTGCAGGACTTCTGGCTCTGTCTCCGGAGAGGAAACTCTGAGACCTGTGTCAATGTGTAGACAGCATGCTAACACAAAAGAAGCAGTAATTGCTGCAAAGGCTTTGGGACATAAGCTGACTGAGTTAGGTCACACAACAATATTTTTCATAATTAAACTGTATATAAGTATTATAATTAAGGAGCGAGATAAAGATCCATGAATTGCATCTAGCTGAGAGTTATTTTCCAAAATATTTCTTGAGGAATAATTCTTTTTAAAAAGTAATTTTTTGACAAAATCAGTAATTTTCTTTAATTTTTGAGAATGTGGGGGAAAGGAATTAAAACCATTTTTGACATTTTTCCTTTTCTTTGGTGTTCATACCTATAAATTAAAGTATATTTACAACTAAATCTAGTCAGCAAATGGTATACTCGGAGGCTTACTGTGTGGAAATGCGTGCTCTTACTAGAAGGAAGTGTTTCTGAAGCAGTGGAACAGGATTCCCATGCAAGCACAATTCCTCACATACCAGTGTTGGTGAAGCTCTGGGCTTCGGTCCTTTATGTATAGCAACCTGTAGGATGGATCATTCTGCATCATTAGAATAGAACAATGATGACATTTGTATTGGCAGCTGTCTAGCAGAAAATATTTTAGTTTCATGCTAAGCATGATCAAACCAAACAGGAATTGATTATGAAACCAAGTCAATATTTTTCTGGCAAAAGTAAAGTATTCAGTGATAAAAAAGTGGCCACTTTTCAGAGAAACTTATTGTAATGTATTATTAATGCAAGGATGATCAGATAAAAGCTGGAAGTTGGCAAGCTGTCAAAAACTCAGAGTGAATCAAAAATTTATAAAACACTATTGAATTAAAACAATCCTATTATAGATCCCAGCAATCATTTTTGCTGAAGCACACTCGTCAGATTATTTTACTGTTGAGACATTAGGATACAAGGATTTAAATCTTTGAAGCCACTCTCTCACTCACTCCCTTTTCTCTTGGAATAGCATAAAATTAAAAATGAAATTTACACAGTAAATTATTTAGATCCGGTTCTCACATACGGATTGAATAAGAACAATAGAGTTTAAAATAATGGCAGTATTTTTTCCTTTATGGATTGTATTTTGCTGACTTACATGAAAAATTACTGCTATTACATTCAGGCAGAATGAATTGCTTTATGAAATCTGTAAACTTAATTTGTGCATGCATTCAACCACTAGCTGCAGACATGATGCTTTCAGAAAAAAAATAACCCTGGTGAAACTCTTCTCCGTCTATGGATTTTCTCTGCTTGCGAGTGTTTTAAATTTTTATTACCCATGTCATTCTTATATATGAGATCCATTCTTCCTGAATGCTGGGCACTGACATTAGGGGGATACATTCTAAAATGGGCACCTATAACCGTCCATATCTCTGAGTGTCTGTCTCTTTTAGTATGAAGCTTTCTAAAGTGCCTATCACTCTTGTATTTAAGTTTCATAGTTCTTGCAGATAGCTTAAAGCAAGAGATGACTTGAAATACAGTTCTTCTGATAGATTTCGTCTTTGTCTTTCTCAGTTTTTTGTTCCCCAAAATAAGACCTGCCCTAAAGGTTTGCTACTTTAAAGTAGTGCAATCCTGAAATAAGGATAAAACTTTGCTTGCTTTCTTACCATAGGTGTCTCAGAGCACAGTGTGAGCTTACTACGTATTCCAGTTCCTACCTACAACAGAGATAAATGCACAAAAGCCAGAAGTTACCTGTCCATTCCTCTGCTTTGTTTTTGTCAGATAGCCAGCTCTTTCTATAGGTGTTGCTATATGTGAATTAATTTTACCAAATGCTTTTTAATGGTAGCTTTTTTCAGCCCATGGGTAACGAGCTTAGAAGGGGACAAGGAGGTCTCTCCTCATAGGCATCGATTCCCTTGCGGCAAAGGCACATCCTCATGGCTGATGGGACATGAGCGAAGTTAGTCCGCAGGATGCAACATTGTTCCTACACAAAACCCAAGCAGACACTTCAGGACGACTTGGAAATGAAGAAGATGTCCCAGCTTCCTTGGGGGACTGGCTGCTGCCCATGACGCTGGAGCAGCCACCAGCCCGCTCCACTCTCCAGGGTGATCCAGACCCATCAGGCTCAGGCTGCAAGTAGCCCCTTGCAGACGCCCGCTGGCCACAGTGCAGACACGTCCCATCTAACGATCTGGTTTTAGCAGCCTCTTTGTAGAAACTGGAATAACTGACCATCTTAAAACAGAATTTTAGAGCTTTTACTTACTGCCTCACCTAAAGTTTGAATGCCGGAGAAGCTTTCATATGTTCACAGGCAAAATGTGAGGAAACTGTAGTCAGTACCATGACCCATGATTTTTTATTTTTAACTTGACATTCCTTTCACTTCATTGCAGAACGTTTTGAGGAATGGGAAATGAAATTAATGGGTTCTCCTGAACTAACAGTCTATTGTCAGGTTTATCATGTTGCAATAGTAGCAGCAATTGTCTTAAGTCATTTTTAATGGATACCAGTATACATCAAGTTATGATCTTATCAGATTTGAAAACTAGCTAGGATTAAGTTTGATCAATATTGGAATGCAAAAACTAAAGAAAATCTGGGAGATGAGGGAAAATGAGAGACAAAAAGTTATTGGGGAAAAAGAAACAAGAAAAAATACTTATTACTGTTAATTAACATTAATTGCCTGTACTGTTTACAAAAAATAATATGATTGCAACTGCTTATGCAAAATACAGATGAAGATTACTTTGTAATTAAGAGGAACAGAAAGTTGATAAACACAGTCACAATTAATTTATTTACATATTTAAATAAATATACACATACATACATATAAATACACATACATATCATCAGCTTCGTATTCTCCAGCCTGACATTTGCCAGACAAGAATGCCAAACTGCAGTTCTAAATAGGTGTTTCAGGAAGGGCCAAGTCCTGCTGATCTGACATCAGATACGTCCTAGTACTTAACTAGCACTTTAAGGCCAGTAGTATACAACTATATTGTGATATAATCCAAAGGTCTAGTTCAATCCCATTATACTTGATTCAAACAAGCATGAAAAAGAAACCGTTCCTCGCTTTTTAACCAGTTAAGCTACGGGGGCTGGGGAAAGAACATGCAAACAAACAAGACGAAGACTTAGCCTCTGTTACTTGCATGAATGCATGGCTGTTTTTAGCTAGGATGAAGGGAAAAAGAATAAGTGCAGCCACAAATAGATACAATGGACAACATTCAGTTTGAGATTAAGAAGGTAAAAATGATGTAGCTACATGTAAATCTCCCTTCATCTACTTTATGTATCTGAGCTCCTGCTGTGTTCATTGGTGATTCAGCTGAGACGGAAGAGTCTACAGAGCAATTCAGCTTCCTTTCGAGAACATACCTAGTGGCTGTTCAGCCAAAGACAGGGTTACATGAGCAAGAAGGAACCTCCTTGTGCACTGGCAGGGACTTATTCTTGCAGTCTACCATTAACTGAGTGTCTGAGTAAGGTAGTCGCTCCCTTAGTTAAATGTATTGTTTTCTAAAATTCTTGAAATGCACTTAATTTGGCTTAATTCTCAGTTAGGCCAATATTTTGTGAAACTAAATCTATGACATGGCTGCAATATTATACAGGATTTGCTTTCACTGTATAGCTTGACCATATGAATCTTCCACAGCACAGGTTTGAATTTCTTTTTCAGGTGTAGCTGCTCATTTTTATTTATTTAATATTTATGTAGTCTCATTCAGACTGATCATTTGAATGAAGTTCCATGTACATAAATTTAAACAGGCGTTTTAGTAATGGGGCTTTTCAAAGACACTCTTTGCTTTCAGCAAGAGCTCAGTGTCCATGCAGATCGAGTGAGCAGGAAACAATCTTCTGGAGTAATTATAAGAGCTTTTCTGAAAATACTGCTGCACCAGTTAGCTAGCAGTGCATGAGAACAACATAAGACTAGCGATGTTGTTATCAATGTTTCTCTGTAATTACAGCATTAGGACATAGTTCAGTCCTTCAGCAATCTGGGATTGAACTGTCGGAGTGGCATTGCATAGGTCAAGCATCACTTGATGGTCAGGTCTGAGTCATCTCTCTTCTGCACAGTGAATGGCAGTAAAGTCATGGTGGGATTTTAGCTAATGTTTTTCTCAGATGCCGTTTAAGTATCATAAATGAGATTTTTGTCTGGGACAAAAAGTAAATGCACACACAGGTTTGTCTTCTAGCATCTGAGCTTTTTCTTGGTTCTCTCCATTTTCACTTGTGTTGCAAGCAATGTGAATTGTTCCACTTCTACAGTTTGCTCACCAGCAGGCCACCAACTACGTCATTACCTTTGAGTTACCTGGAACTATGTTGGGGTTCCTTGGACTATCATGCTGGGCTCGCTGTCTCCTTCTCCCCCTGCTTTCCCATCTCCTGTTTGACTGTTGTTTGCAGCGCCATAGACGACTCTTTCACAGATATTACTGATTTGCATTTTCAGTCTATTTGCATCTGAGCCAGTAAGGCCCCTGCTTCCATAAGGGCTTTTTGGTAAACCTAAAGTTAGGTTTGTCTGCAACAGTATCTGTTTGGCTAGCTGTAAGTGCTGGCCAGACAATTAAACCATCAGTAGTAAGAACTACCAGCTGTATTTGAAACTTCTGTACTTTACAAATCTTCCAACATTCATGGTGACCCATTATCTCAAATGAGCTCATTGCACATACCATGTTTGGTGGCTATTACTTCGGTGTGATTCACTAGAGTGCTGGCTAATGTGTTGCTTACTTCAGTTAGTTTCAAAAAAGCAACTGTAATAATCAATTATCAGCAGGCGGTGGTTTCCTCCGTGTTCAAATACATCAACTGCCAATTGCTGCCAAGCTCTGCTGGGTGCATCACAAATTGTCATAGCCTCCCGGTGGTTCTGTCTCTGGTACTTTGCACAATGGCAATGATTTCTGACCATTTTTACTGTCTGTGCATTTGTGTTGGCCCAATAAAGCCTGTTTGTTGCCCAGTCTTTTGCATAACTCTATCTAAGGTGTCCTCATGAATCTTTTTCAGACTCTCTCGGTGCATTTTAATTGGAGTCTCTGTTTTCCCTTCTTTCTGCACTTGCTCATTCTCTTAGTCACCTCTGGGTTTTTTCCATTCCAAAAGTCTCTGGTAGTCAAGGGAACTAGTTTCTATGCAGCCCAGTCTGAGCTTATTATTCTTTTAAAGGACTCATTGCACTGTCACTCTCAGTTTTCCTCTGTTTTTCACCTCAGTTGTTTTGCAGATCTGGTAACTGGTACGGTATTGTTTATATTTGCTCTTCCAAATGCTTTTCTATGGCTTTATGTTTTGTTTTGCTCTGCATCTTGTCCTTCTCCAGAATTGCTCAGAGTTTTCTATTTCACATTAAAGTTACACCTTTACAGTGCTAAGGTTGAACACAGAAATTACTGTGGCACCAGGGGTAGAGGTTTGTCAAGGATGTTCTTGTAATAACATCAAATAATATAAAAGCAGCCAGACTGGGCTGAGCAAAGGTTCATCCAGCCTGATATTATGTCCCTGACAACAGCCAACAGCAGATGTCAAGGGAAGAGTATTAAAAGCCATCGGGCATCTAATGATAATTCCCTGAAATATGAAATATTCTTCCAGCTTCCAACAAGTTGCAGGTCAGTGGTTTTCTAAACCAATGTATTGTCTTTGTGTTTAATTACTCTCAGTGGATTTTTCTTCCATTAATTTGATTAGTTGCATTTCAAATCTATGCAAAACTTCCAGCATCCTCAACCTCCTGCAGAAGAAACTCTGCAGCTGAGGTATAAGATGTGTTAAGAAAAATATCCTTTCGTTTATTGTGAATTTATCACCTCCAACTACCACTTTATGCCTTCTTCTTCCTTTACTGCAAGAGATGGCAAATAGTTGTTCCTGGTGTGGTCTGTCCCTGCACTTCAGAATTTCCGAGTCCTCTGTGTTCTGCCTCCCTCATTGCTTTTCGAAGTATAATGTTATATTCTGTTCTATTCTTTTGCTGATAATTCAGGCTCCTGACAATATTGGCTCTTTTTATTGTACACCATACCAATATTTTCAAGGAAATCTCCATTTATTCATTAGGAGCCTAAGATCTTGCTCCTGAATGGCAATCACCAGATAAAATTGCAGCACTGTATAGCTGAAGTTTTCACCTGTTTTCCTCCCTTTACATTTCTCTGCATTGTGTGTTATTCCCCCGTCATTCATTCAGTTTTATGAGGTCCTGATGTAGTTTTCCACTATTGACCTTCATCTTTCTTACCCCGAATAACCCCTGTTTTCTTGGTAAAATTCTCTGTCCATCCTCTGTTCCATAGCATTTAAAAATATGTTAAACAGCATGAATCCCGGCACAGATCCCTGCGGGACTCAATTGATGACCTCCCTCTGCTGTGAAAATTGGCCATTTGCTCTTACCTTTTCTTCTAATTGTTTAATCAATTATTTATTTATGCAATGACCTTCCTTTTCATCCCATGTTTGTTAGTTATTTCAGGTCCTTTGTAGAAGGATCTTGCTGAATGACTTTTGGAAAAACAGGTAGAGTGTGTCAGCCAGGTCTCTTCTATCCACATGAATGAGGTAGGCAGTTTCAAAAGTGTGAATAATCTGACCTATTTTCAGCCACCTACATAAGGAAGAATAAAATGAAGATATCCTCAGAGCACTTATGCACTCTATTTTCTTTAGAGGGAATCAACATATGTAGTTATTAGCTTCAATGAGCTTTCCACTAAAGACCAGTGATCACAGCTATTCCTGCCTTTGTATTTATAGTGTATAAAGAGATAGGACTACAGTCTCCTAGTTCCACAGATCATTTATTCGCTGTTGTCCTACAGAAGCCAGCTCTTCTTCCCCAGTTCAGTTTTCTGAAATGCATCTTGCTTCAAAGTCCTTCCATTTGTGTCACTGTTCTGCTTGGTTCCCAAATGTCGACCTTTCTTTTGATGTTATGTCTTATGTTGCTTTGATTGCTCACCAAGATTCAAAATAGGATAGACAAAACTAATAAAAAAGAGTTTAATAGGGTTTTTAATGATTGACTTTACCCTTAGCTGCCCAGACCCATACCCCTGGACAGAGAACAAGAAGCACTTTCCTAACACACTTTCTTTGATCCCTCTTGGTTTGCCATCTGTCAGCCTGTCACTTAACACTGTCTGAGCACATACTCTTTCTGTTATTTAATGTTATTTTCAAAACGATGTGGCTTGGTAAATGGGCAGAGTGGTTGTCTATCTTGCCCTTTTCATAGTCTTTCTAATTTTATTCCAAAATGACCCTTTTTTTTTTGTGAATAAAAAGGTACAGATTAACATGTTCAATATCTAGCTTAAATATTTTGTCTACTGATATAAGCTGAGAGGAGTATTGATATACCTGTCAGCTCTTGTTGTAACAGAGAAATAACCATTCATTTAATTCATTAATTTACTCTAACAAATATTACTATTTGACCTTGCGAATATGTTTCTGTAGATGCTTGTGATTTGAGAGTTTCTTTGTTCAAAGCTTTCAAATTGTTATCCCTAGAATTAACCCAATCAGTTTTCCTTTATGCTAATGGTGTTCATTACTGGAACCAGGGTAGCTATTCTTCTTCGTCTGCATCATCTTAGCATACCAATTCAGATTTGTGTAACAGTTTGGTGGGCTGCATTTTCACTGATAAAGAATTTGTGTAGAGAATAGCTTCCTGGTTCTTCTGGTCCACTATCTTTTGTATGTTAAGTTTTCTAGTGGTAC
Organism: Crypturellus soui; assembly: GCA_032275445.1. Lineage (NCBI taxonomy): Eukaryota > Metazoa > Chordata > Aves > Tinamiformes > Tinamidae > Crypturellus > Crypturellus soui. The sequence goes on along the minus strand of JAUBNY010000534.1, from coordinate 755,560 downwards.
TTACTTATTTAAATTTTCTTCTCCTTAATCTACCAAGTTTATAATTTAGTATGATTAATTCTGGAGTATTTTATTATGTATCTCAAACCATGATAGTACCTATTTCAAGAACTTGCTGGCAGTTTGTGATTAGAAAATTCTAGTTTGAATGAGCTTAAAGTCTTATATGTCATTTTTCAGCAACTACTGCAGCTGCCTTTCTTGATTTAGCATAAATGCTTATAATTCTATACCTAATTAAATTAAATCTTTGAATATCCTATCTCTAGATATAAATATAAGAATGTTTGGGAAATATAAATATTTTAGGGGGGTACCATTGCATGATTTAGGATGATTTATCTGGGAATTTTGTTATGCCTTTTTTTGAAATTCCTAATGTTATTTAATTCAAAATTAATATTTCTAGTATTGACTCTTTGAGCATTTCTGAGTTTGTCTTCACAAGCCCTTGGTCTAACCTCTGGTATTGTCGCTCTTGCAAACGCTCCCTGGCCTGCCCTGTGCAAGGTTGCTTCTTTTTGGTCTTTAGCTCACACTCATTTACACGTTTGCCTCATGGCACTACTGAAAGTGCCTTTCCCTGCCAAGGGTAGGGTCACACTGAAATGGTAGCGCATGATCATGCGGTATCATGTCTCACTGTCTGCTGTGGTTTGATAAAGCTGGCAAAGGATGAAGCAGAGGAAGCCTGGTTGTTCCCATGTGTGTTACAAGGGGGACCAGAGTCACGGAAAGATTAACTCGCTTCCTTATACACAGGAGCGTGCTGTGGATCTGGGGATTAAATCCAGTTCTCCCAGCTCCCCATCAGTATCTTATCTATGAGATTTAGCATCACCACTGTGATGATGAACTCTTTTTTTTTAGAGAAGTAGCAAGGCTTTTGGCTTGCTCCTCTGCACTCATTAGAGATCCCAAGATTGCTTTTCATGAGCTTCCAGTAGCTTTACTTAGCTCAGTGCCCTGGCTACCGTCCAGTTTGGCTCACTATGGGCTGCATCTTCAGATTTCCGTCATTTCAGTTGTGTAACATAAACCATCCTAAAACATCAATCAGCACTGCTGATGCTGCTAAAAAGTTACACCAGCTTGTTCCACTGCTGCTATAAAGTCACAAAGTGAAATAATCTTTTTATGTAAATGCTGTATGCAATGGGCAGTCTGTCTATTTGCAATTTCAGCGCATGGCATTTACTTTTCGTTTTTACTATCGTTACTGTTGTTATCATTTATGTTCATATATAATCTCATGGACTAAGGAGTTCTGCGATAAGACAATCTTTTGTCCTGAATTTGGAAATTATTAAATACACTGAAGTCTAGATGTCATTTCAATAACAGCCTTTTTGGAAAGTCTGAACATAGACTGAATTAATGAATAATTGTGTGGCACTTCACAGACTTGGGCAAAGTTTTAAGAAATTTCTGATCACCTTTTCATAATTTTCTCTTCATTTTCATATTTAAATAACCATAAAGCATGAATAAAAACAAGGTCAGTGACGGTGCCATAATGTACTTTTGTGGGTGTGATCCTGGATCATTCAAACTCCGTAGTTTTTTAGATCTGAATAGCCTATTTATTCAGAAAGTCAAATCCCAGATGGTCAACTATCTTCATTTTTTCACTTGCTCTGCTAATGGGGCAAGTTTGTATTTCCAATGCTGTTGCTCCTTAGGCAGATAATGCAGGCAGCCGATGCCCCAACACAGAGTGCAGCCCCCTGTCTATAACCTACACCGGGCTCACTTTAAGTTAGCATTGCTGATCACCTGCAACATGTATGCTAACCCCAGAGCACATCGTGAACTTTACATTTATTTGCACTCTCACTAGTTTTTTAAAACACGGTATGCCAGCGTTGTAAAACTTTGTAAAACTCATCTGACAGTTTCACATAGTTTGCTCTTTAGCACTGACAAAATATTCATTAGCCATCTTTTAGATTTTTTTGCCCAGTTTCCATGTAGAGATTTTTGCCTCCCACTCCTTAAAGCAGTGCTCAGGTGCAGCTTGGGACTCTTTCATAGCTTTTTCCACCATTCTATTTTTATGCACTCATTTCAAAGCTGGTATAGTTCCTTTTCAGATATGTAGAAAGGGCAAAACATTCTCTAAGCACAGGATCCTCAGTAGACTTCAATTACTTCCTTCCAGCTAAGTATATATAGTATGTCAACATCAGCTTTGGATATAAAGCTCTTTGTATGTTGAGCTATTTTAGATTGTCCAGTTTTATTGCCTCAGTTCTTTTGGAGTCTAATCTACCTGTGCAGTATCATACAACTAGAATTGCATATAAGACATGACAGGAATATTAATAGTCCCTCAACATTACTTTTTTTCCTGGGATAAATATTTGGGGATATTTCTGGGTAAGGAATGGTTAGTTATATTTTATTCTTTTATTCCATTGGTATTTCTTGTATTAGTTAAAAGGATGAGTTATTATTCCAGAACTCTCAATAGATTTTTTCACTGTCTAGAACTGTGACAAAGAGTGCCCTGGCAGTGTCAACCTATCTCTTTGTTATGCATCATCAAAAAATTTGCTCTTTACACTGCTAAAGATAACCTTTTCAGTCAAATGAAATCTAACATTAGATATATGTACATATATTCACAGAAATGTGCTCAAAAATTAATTGCATACATGATTTTTTAAAAATAATAAGTAAATAGAAAGAACAGCCCCAGAAAACTGTAAATTTATCCCTTGTCATGTTCCTGTATTATTGGCAGATGCCCTAACCTGGCACATCTCTCCATTTTATATCTTGGAAAGTGGTAACTGTTACTATAGCTCCTGGTGCCTGAAAAGTTCCTGGAATTCTGATGAACTCTAGGGCAGCAGGGCAAGTTAATAGCATATAAGGGATGGCAAGGATTGCCAAATTCCATCACCTAAAGCCCTCTTGTACTGAAAGTCTGAATGTTTTGGTGCATCTTTAAATTTGTTTTTTTTTTTTTCTTGTGGCTGAAGGGGAT
>JAUBNY010000534.1:738427-752468 GCA_032275445.1 Crypturellus soui | reverse complement strand
CCTCTTGTACTGAAAGTCTGAATGTTTTGGTGCATCTTTAAATTTGTTTTTTTTTTTTTCTTGTGGCTGAAGGGGATAACTAGCTGTTTAAGCTCTGAGCAACAGTCAACAGAAACAGCTCTGCTCGTTGTTTTGTACTGTTTGTCCCCTTAGTGGGATGCCACACGCTTAAGGGATGAGTTTGGCCCTCTGCGCTGGGTAATGGTAACAATTTGCTCTCAACACCACATTTCTTCCAGCCGCTCTTTACATTCTGTCTTTCCAGAGGATCACCATTTACTTTCTTCAATCCTTCTCAAGTAATTTGTGATGACAACACATACCTTTCGGGGGGAGTAAACATGACCCCACTGCAGAATTTTTGCTCCTGCCTAGCAACAGAAGCTGCTGGCGTACTGTTGGTATGCCTTTCTTTTCCTGTCTAGAAGAACAAATGCTAATACACTTCACATGTGACTCCAGAAAGTGAATAATAGAAGTTGACCTGACCAGAAATGCCAGGATCGCAAAGTCTCAAGAGTTTAGTTGCTAACATAATGCATCATTACTCTGGTGAACCAAGCTCTGTGCTTGCTATTTGCAGCCACATTAAATATAAATAAGAGAACTAAACAAACCACTGAAAAATAGTCTAATTAAATTCTGCAGTAAGATAGGCCCATGGCTTTCAGGACTTTTAATTCCCCTTGTAAAAAAAAAGTGTATTCACTTCGCTTCTTTTTCATGACACAGTTCCCACACAACAAGGCTAGGAGCAGCTGGTGTTGGGTTGTTGTTAATAAAGCACCAGCTCCTGAGAACTCGCCTATGAATGACTTTCTGAGGTTAAGGAGAGCATCTGCTGGACCAAAACATGACTTAAATCACCTCTGAGCAACCCTGCAGAATAACCCCTCTTCCAGGAGCAATTCTTTGCTCCCTGTCCTGAAAATGTAGAACAAGTCAGAGCATGGTGCTGTGGTACACAGCTTCTTCTCCAGACCTCCTCTTCTGCCCTGCTAAAGACCACATTGAATTTTAAGTATGTCTGGGGGACACTGGTGTAACTACTCACTGGCTGGAAAGAAGCTTGTGCCTAAGTGCCGTATAGACCATGTCTAGGCTCGGAGTACCCATACCCCTTAATATGAGACTTTTTTTAACACAATTTAACAATAACAGACTTATTTAATAAATAGCACTTAAAATCTCTTATTTGTTAGTGCCCCTTTTTACTTGAAGTATTTATAACTTCTTCAACTCTAACTATCTGTAATTCTGTCTGTAATTCTCCCTATGGGAGAAGTATCTATTAAATCTTTTACGATGTGTAAACAAGTACATTTCCTTTAACAGTTTTCCCAAACAAAGCCCTATTCCCTAGGTCTAGCTCCAGAGAGGTACTTCATGGAAAATATCTTCTAGCACCTCTGCTTCTGATTATAATATCAAGTCTTAAAAATGGCCATTTGCCCATAGGTCCTCCAAGCACTTGTAATATCTTCCTCTCTCCCAGACCGAATGCATTTGCATCTCTTTGCCTTGTAGAATCCGGCAGCTTTTTTGGGGTGAGGAAAAACACATATTCTAGAGAATGCGAGACTGAATATTTCCCCCTGGATAAGGGTTGATAAATATTAAAGAATAGAAACAGTTCCTATTTGTAGAGAATAAAAAAAAACGCTACTCCAATCTCCAGAGTAGCATTGAAGAGCTTATTTTATTTAGCAAAGAGAATGATGAAAATTGCACTAAAGATGTCAACACTTTGGTAGCCCTGAAGCATTCTGGCACCCTCCAGTTGCAGGAATCGAATCAACTGAGTCTGCCCCAGTGCTCTGCTATCTGCCTGTTATAACAGGTGTTTCAGGGAATGTGTGTTGCAAGCTCACCACCACTTTGCCAAAATGCAGAGAATAGTGCATTTCTGATGAGCCAAGGGTGTCATTTGGACAGAGAAGTAGCTTGATGAAGATAATATGTAAAAACACAAGTAAAACACAACCTTGCGTGAATCTCTCAGGGCTCTATTTTCCCTGCAGTCTGTAGCCTCTTGGAAATATTAGGAATAGACAAGGTATTTTATATAACATAGCAGCACTTTTCTGGCAAAGAAGACATCATGTGGGGTCTAAAACTCAGGAATTACCATGAAATAAACTTGAAGATCTCAAATTTAACCCCCTTTTCTGACCTTAATTAAAACGTATAGAACATTGAGGTTCTCTAGAAATAGCATTTCTAAAAATAAGTACCATTTAAAGACTACCTATGTATTCTTTATCCTGTATCTTGTGTCATAACCTTTTCAGGTGTTTGCACATGACAAAATTGTTCCTACAGTAATTATTGATGTTATGTTGGGGAATATTGGCGAGACATACCTACAGGCTTGGCCAGTAATTTTGTTACTAATATATTCCCCTGGTTTGCCTTTGAACTCTGTCATTCGTTGCCTTGCAGCTGTGTTTAATGAGTGATGAGATTATTCAAATGAGCCCACCAGCACAGCATCATTTTTATTTTAGTTCTTGGACTGTGAGAAGACATCTCCTGCCACAATCAGCAGATAACACCTGAGTCACAACCTTAACTTCAGATTCAATTTTATGCTCAAGGGTTTGTAAGTGCCTTTGTATCCCATGAATATAATTGTACTCTGTCGTAATGGAGCTGATCTCGACTTACAGCAGCTGCCAATGAGCCAGGAATAAAGCAAAGGGTGAAAGAGCTCAGCCTGTCACTGATGAGCGAGAAGCCAAATGTGACCATTCTCATGCCACAGTGTACAAGCTCCTGCGAGCTGATTGCAAGGGGAGCTTATAGGGTGCTCGGGCGCAGAAGATTTGTATACGGGAGCTTGTTGCCATCTGTTATTTCCCATTCTTAACTAGTGGATTTAGTCCCTGGAAGAGGAAAGGAAGAGAGAAAGCAATCTAATTTTGTACAAAAATACATTACGTGAGAGACATTTTCCAGCATGGAAAAAAATTAATAAGGTCCAATTGAAAACTGATAAATAGTCAATTCAGTATAGTAGAATTAAGGATTTTTCCTAAGGAATTTGCAGAGAGATAAGCATCTCATGAATAAATAAATTCAGCTGCAGCAGACTAACGTATTTATTGATTCACAAGCCATTTGTTTGAGAGTTTGCCCCTGAGGAGTAGAAGGTACCCTATTATTATTGATAATATAAGAGTTACAGTTATATTCACAAATGACAAACTACATTTAAATGATGTCTCGAGGTTAGAACACAAACCCAGGAAATTCAAAGTTAAGTCTGACACTATGTCAGACTGTATGGTGTCAGGAAAAATGACAGCTGTGTCTTTGCATATCTTGGCTTCTGTGGTTATATCTCAATTTTAATGGCATACAAGTGATATCATTTCCCTCCAAATTCATTTTTGTTTCACTTTATCATAAATAAAAAAGAACAGTGCAGGACTGTGAATGTGGAAAGAGGTCACAATAGCTCTCTGGAGATTATACCTGTCCATAATAGAAACGACTCTTTACTACTTAAGTGAAGATGTACTTTCCAAATTATTATTTATTAGTTCTATGTTTACCCTGCTAAGTAATTTACTGATAGTTTTTGCAGCAGATGTAGGGAAAAATACCTGACTAAAGAGCTTACAGAGGGGACAGACAAGGGGAAGACAAGGCTTGAGGAAAGGCAACAAGCAATCAAGTGGTTGTGGGTCTTCGCTGTGCCATGACTTTGCTGGATTTTTTTCAAAGACAGGTTGTTCAGTTATCCCTTTGCTAGCATCTGCTGGAGGAAAACACCTTGGAAACAAAATTCACCACCCTCCACTTGGAAAGAGATGGAGTTTCAGGTGTCACATTTGTGTTCTCTGCCAAATAGTCACTACTTCTTCTCCCATACAAAATCTGTTGTTATATGATGTCAAGGTAGCTAAACTGGTTTATTCTGACACTGTTCTCTTAGGAGCAGATATCCTTGCATGGTGGATCTCAAGAAAGGTTTGCAATAAAACATTGATCTTTTCATAATCCACATTCTTGAAGGGATACTACCTGATTGTGCTGCTTGTGTAATTTCCTTACAGGTGAAAAGACGTGATTAAAACTAAGTAGGGGAAAGTCCATGTTTTCCTTTGCTATACTCTTTGAGACAATTCATGAAGTCTCAATTATTATTGGTAGAAATAAGCTATGTTCCCAATCCTCTCTATTTGTGTAACTAATAGGGATGTCTCAGGCCACAAAAACTTATACCTTTCTATATAGTGGCTACCAGATCCAAGTGTGAAACCTAAGGTGTTTACATCATGAGTTTGTTGCTCTCTACAGAGGGTTATGCATCTGTTAACCAAAGGATAGATTATATTCACATATAACTGCATTCGTAGATGTTAGAAAGGTCAGACCAGGTTAAATTCCAGGCAGCAAGTGGGGAATGGGGAAGATGGTTCAGGAATACTGGATTTCTTTAAAGGGCTGACATTGGAAGTGTTTGATAGACTGTCCGTGTCTCTTGTGTATGACAAAATTGATGATCTTGACTCTTTCTTTACATATCTCAGTAGAGTAAAGGATAAAATGGGAATACCCAAGTGAAGCTCCTCTGTTTGAATATTGAGCCTGATCATTATATTTCTCTTGAAGGCATCCTAGGAAATATTCGCTTCCAAAAACAAATCCAGTATACACATTTTACCAACAGTGGGGAAATTCACAGCTAGCAACTTTTATGAGTTGTTTTTATTGATAAGAATCTATTATTGTAACAATTAGATTATTTTCACAGGTTGGGGAAATAAAACCACAGATGTGATGGATTTCAGATGGCCATTATTAGTTTGAACTTGGCTAAGTTACAAAACTGTCAGAAATGCTCACAAAAGAATATGAAAAGCTAGTGCAAGTAAGGTCTGCCTAATCTATTTATTGGAAGTGGAGTGGGAGATAATGTTCTTTGAAGGCAATTTTACAAATAATTTCTACTCTGCTAGACATGGTCAGCATTTCAGAAAATGACTAATAACAAGGGTCCTGGATGGTGCTTTTCTTAGTTTTGTTTTGCTTTGCTTTTGATACCCTTATAACAGTAATCATGTGTCTTGTCAGCTGTTATAAGGATAAAGACAAATGTTCTCCATTGCTATGCCCATCAGCGCATTTCAGTATAAACAGAAGGGCAATACAACACACCTGTTAGATGTGTGGAATATGCCATTTGTCTTGTCGTACTTACAGAATCAGATATAGTGTGTACGGACAGGATCTTCAGCACAGAAAGGATTTAGAGCTGTACTTTTATCTCGCCGTTGACCATTCTGTTGCCATCTGTTCACCTCCTCAAGGCTCTTTAATAAATTAGGAGAAAGAAAGCAAGATTGCTCCAAAATGCTGCTTCTAGCGTGAGGAAAAACATGTTTTTAACTTGGCACACATCATATAGGGAACCAGTGAGCTATATATTCATTATTAAATACACCCTATGTGACTTGCAGGCAGAAGTTCATGATCGTGACCTTTCTTTTTTTATTACATTTAACTTCTGAAGAAACAGATGGGATTTAGCTTAACTGTTAACATAAATTGCCATATGGAACAAAACACAGCTGATTATTATATTAACACTGATTTTAATATGTTTCATCATGTTATTGCGGCTCCAGTTGTCATGATATTCTGTTCAGTATATTCATTCAAGAAATTTAATGTTGTATCTTACAAATTGAGATCCTATTACAAACATATGGTGTATAAATAGATTTTGCCACCTGGTGACTGTTAAAAATCTGTAAGGAAGAGATTGCCACAGTGTTAACTCCTCCCTGCTGGAAGTCAATTTTCCAATAGCAGTTATTTTAAAGAAACACTAAGAAGTGGAAACTCTTGATTTGCTGCTGTGACAAAGGGTTAATTGTGCTAATTGTACTGTAATACCTGCTCAGTTTAAAGTCTTTCCCTGTTGTGATTGTCTTGGGAGTCAAATTGTTTTTAAATTGGTTTGTCACTTGAATGCATTTGGATCTTTGAGATTAGGGTTGTGGGAACCAAGATAATGTCTAAGTTATATAACAGTTCTTTCCACAATCAGTCACTGTCTAGTTTTAGATCTACCTAAGAAGGTTTCTGCACACATGGGAATAAGCTGATTGAGGTAATGCATGAGGTAGCCTAGCTGCTTGCTTTCTGCAAATATCTGTGTTTCTTTCCATTGGTTGACTGCTGCATGGAACAAAATCTGTGGTCTTTGGGCTTTCTGGAGTCAGGCTCACAATCCTAGTTATTATGCATCATGAAATGAGCATTTAGGAAAAAAAAACTTTTAAATGGTTTAAAAGGAATGATTGCTTCTCTTATTGCTGTAATGAACAGGATATAAGGTAGTGAACCCTATTTAATGATTGCTCAGGTCAATTGCAAGATTTTTATGGGCCTTTCATCAGGCCCAGGGATCTACCAGTCTGCCAAGCAGTGGTATTGAGTGGTGGTGGTCTTTCTGCCAATCTTTACCACTGTGCCCAGTAGAAAATATCTACAGATATAAGTCGTCCCAGTTTGGCCAAATTGTGGAGATTTCTCACTTGTTCCTTTGTTTACAGAAAGGCGGAGATTTTGAAATGTATATTGAAAATAGTGGTAATGAGAAAAGGGTGACACTACCAGTAAAAATATATAATTAATGGGATGAGTTTTAAGGAAGTGGTTCCAATGGTAATTGGTGATCTTGGAAAAGTTAGTGCCTATGTTCTGTAATGACTAGAGCACCATAAATGCTGAAGATAGATGGATAGACTTGATAGGAATATAGTTACTCCAACAGTGTTATAGGGGCCAAGTAAAGGGCAAGTAATTCTATAGGGAGGAAACTGATAAAAGGCATCAGGATAGATTGATGGAAGGAACGAGAAATGGGTTAGCTGAAATTTATTGCAGATCTGGACAGTGCTTGCTGTGGATAGAGTGGAAATATGAAAGAGAATTGAGTGGCAGTAACAGTCAGATAGACAAAGTGGAAGCAGGTAATGGGGAAGGGCTTGCAGAGATGATACAGATACTGGATAGAGAAATATGCACAGATAGGAGAGTAATGTACAGAAAGGGGAGGAGGGGATGTATGGGATAAGTAGGTGAGAAGGACCAATGGATGTAGGAGGATGAGAAGTAGCAAAAGGAGCAATGATGACGAGGGACAGTGAGCACTGCGTGTAGCACGTGGATGTGGCGTGCTGTGCCAGGGACTGATGACTTGTCTGAAAGCGTCGTCAATGTGCTGGAGTGAGCGGGTAGAACTGCTTTTGGTTGTGCATATGTGCAGCTCCGAGGTAATGGGGTCTTTGCCTATGGATGTAGGGTGCCTAATAAAGTTATTGCCTTAGGTACAGAGTACTGACAATGTGGAGACTACTGTCTAGAAAAAATAAAACAGAGAGAAATAAATTCTCTTTCCAAAGGGGTCCTCAGATTGACAGCAAATTTGGCCTTCTTGAGCCAGCAATGCTGAGGACCAAAGGGAAGACTGTGGAAGAAGCACTGAAACCTCTTGTATCTACAAGAGATGTCAGAGATGCTATCAGGGATGGATCGAAATGGATTGAACACAGAGGGCACGTCAGGCCATTCCCGTGTCCCCGTCCAATGCAGCTGCATCCGGCTGCTACAGAACACAGGCGTCCGGCTTTCCCATGGTGTGCAGATTGCTGTTTCTCAGCGATGCTTGTCCATTGCATTTCCTTCATCATAGGCCCATGACTGAAAGAAAAGTCTAGAGATCTGATCATCTTCAGACTTCCTGTCTTCGCTTTGAAATGATCTCTCTTTGGGTCTCTTAATGGGCAGACTATTTTAATGTTGACAACAGTGAGTGCATTTTCATTCGGTTGTTTTCTTATTTGCTATGCACTTGATTCCTTTCCCTTGGCTTAGTTTTGATGAAAACGGTGCAAGTTTTTGCTGCGACTTCCTACTATGCATCTGGCCTTACCTGTGCTAATTCTTTTTCCTGTAGAAATGCTAAAATCACTGTTAATGAAGAAAATAGTACATAACATATAATGATAACATTTTGCAAGCAGGTTAAATCACAGTCAGCATTTTTTCTAGCGTTTTTGTCAGATACAGAGTAAGCTGCATAGAACACAACTTGTTAGTGAGACAGAAACGTATTCTACCAAACTACTGTTCTGTGGCTTCTAAATGACTTTAAATCACATTGTATCCGATAATTACTAATGCTCCATTAAAGATCGGAAAGGCAATTTATTAGGAACTCCCAAAAGTCTTCTTTAAGCAGTGCAATCTGTATTTGGTTAAAAGTTTACATAAAATCAATACAAAATTATAGCAGCATAAATAGTTAAACAGGTCTCAGTTAATGTTATACTTGACTCTGGTTTGCTCTCGACAGTTTGGAAAATGTAAGTTGCAGAGAAAGGGTAACCGAGGTCTCAGGGGAGGAAGATACAAATGGTTTTGCTGTTCTGAATGCCACGTGGAATGGAGGAGCACTAATCTATTACATGCCAATGGTGCCTATATAGGCTTTTTTTCTCATCTGACAGAGGAATCTTGAAAGTGTCGTGAAATAATAGGAAGAGAAAGTTTTTACCGCATACTCATACTAACTAGCAAAATGTTTAATATCCTTCCATGGTAAAAAGTGATTCCAATGTTAATTAAGGTCCAAATCATCTCCTCTCTGCATAAAAGTAAGAACAGTAAAGCAGCAGGTGCTGGGGCTGGGGAATAAGTGTTTTATCTCTTAAAATAAAACTGAGGACAAAAAGCCTCCAAACAAACCACAAGTGAAAAATAAACTAGGGAAAATTACTTTCACCTCCACCTACTCTACCAATTTATTCACTGGGTTATTATTTACCTCTGTCTAAGAGTCTTATAACCTTTTTTTTTTAAAAAAAAAAAAAAAAGAAGAAAAGAAAAAGCTAAACCACTCGTCAATTTTCCAGTTTCCTAGGGTAATTTCAGCTGTTTGATTATGAATCGAACGTATGTTCTACTTACTGAACTAAAGCAATGGATTAGTCATAGCTTGTGTTGAAAGTTGTTTTTGTTTACAGTGTGTCTGCATTGGGTATATCTAAAGAAAGACTTCCAAATGTCACATTTGTACCACAAGCAAATAGTTCACACCTCAAGTTGGAAACATACGTATTAATGCCTTTTTTCTTTTTGACAAGCAATGTAAAAGAAATCATTTCAAAAATCAGTTCCGAGCACTTTGTTTTTAAGAAGCACATAAAAATTGTACAAAATAGAGCAAGGGAAGAGATAGAGAGTCTGTTGATTCCCATTGTATTATTTAAGAATAAAGGACTTTTATCTTTTCGTATCTATCTATCTGATTTGTATGGATATAAATAGTAAAGTATTTGCAAAGGATTTAACCAGTGCCCCATAGCTCATGTATTCCAGTCGTTTCTCTAGCTGGATCTTGGAAAGCCTCTGGCTGTCTGGACTTGGAGAAATCCAGACAAAAGAGCTTCCATTCATTAAGGCTTTTCACACCCCCAAAAGGCAAAATGACCCGTGACTTTGCTCCACGACAAGCTTCCATAACTATCATCTTTTGAAGATTGTCTCTCAGCCGCCAGTACTGGAGATACCATGGAGACATGCAGTTTTATGCCAAATGAGAAACATGCTGAGATAGATATGCAAAAGTACTGTTATTCTGGTAAAGCAGGCTGAAAGCCACTGCCTAGTGGTGCCACCAGTTTGCTTCGCTGACCACAGATAAGCCTTGGGAAGAAGGATCCATATTTAGAATTTATGAAAAGATCAACTTTTATTTCCTGCCTGAGCATCCTATTTGCTTTAGACATAAAATCTAATTTCTTAATGAGGGTATGTGTGGATCTTATCAAGCTGCAGTTAATGATAAAAGCAAATCTTATAAACAGGCAGACTTTAAATAACACATTAAGCTTATCACTGATAATATCTTTAATTATAGAAAAGCAAATTGTAAGACAGTCTAATGGGAAATACAAATTACTTGTTAAAATTATTAACAGAGTTAATGTGCTTACATTTGTTTATGTGTACAGGAATCATTTCAAATATTTGACTGCAATGACAATATGTGTAAAGATCAATTAAAAGTCAGGAAGATGAGATATTGGATTTTCAGACCTTAATAGGATTTCATCTGCACTTGTTATATTATGTTATCCACTTATAATTGAGCTTCCATCATATCACAGAATCTGTCACTTCACCAATTTATATTTCTAATCTCTAATGAAACTTCTATCTGCTAAGGAGAAATTTTTAAACCCTGTGATCCTGATGGAGCTGTGTGGTCTGTCCATTAATCTTTCGCACTCTGAGATTTGGGGTTCAGGCTGTTGACGTGAAAAAAAGAAAAAAAGCAGTGACAATGCCAAATAGTCTCCTACTTCACAAGCATCTCTACTCTCACAAGCTGATCTAATAAATAGCCTAGATGGAATAAGAGGCAGTTTTGTGTATAACAAGCAAGGTAAATTGGTAAGATGAAAATTGCCAGGAGTCTCTCTAATGTTAGTTTATTGAAATTCACTAAAATGAAAACAACCCCCAGAAACAAAAAGGTGTGTGATGATAAACTCGCAGCACGGTGTGTGGGCGTCCGCTGGGACCTGCACCCCTGCACGCCGTGGCCTGGGTGCATCCAGCCCTGCCTGGCCTGCACGGCCACCCAGCAGAAGCTGTCACTGTCAAGGGGTCCCCTGTTACACATGTGCAGACTCCAAAATAGCATAATTCCAGAGTCGTTTAGTGTTAGCAAGCCAAAGCTATTGTCATGAAACTGATTGCTTCGAGCAAATGTCCCTGTAATTTAGCTCATGTTTTCTCCCAGTTCCCATCTAGTAATCCAAGACAATAATTTGTGCATAAAGTGGACCTTGGCCAACATATATCTACAGAGAGCTAACATTTTAACAGTGCTTTATTGTAACAGTGAGCTTAACCTTGAAACTAACAGATGTTCCTTTGAAATGATTTGATGCAAGGTATTTCCAAACTGCATAAAACCAAGCTTAGATGATAGTGAAGGGAAAAACACTGGACATAATATATACTGAGGCTTTGTATGATATCATCTATCAATATTAATTTTTCTGGCTACATAATATACATTTTTATAACCTTTTTTAGACAGTAGAAGAATTTAAGTTTTTGCTGACATCAACTGACCTGTATTTAAACTCTCCACTGCTAGAAACTGTTTCAGTTGATTTCACCTGGGATATTAAACAGCATGCTGCAAAGACATCACATAGCTTTCTGTCTTCTCTGATGTTTTTTACAGTTGCTCAAAATAAATAAAATATATATATATTACTAGAAAAAAAGGGAGGTGGGGGGGAGATAGAGAGTCTGAAAGAACATAAGCTAGATTCTCTGTTAGTATAAGCTGGTGTTGCTCCAGGTCTAGCCTCAGATTTATTTACAGAGCAAAGTATTGTTGCTGGATGCATTTTTTTAATGACACAAGAAAATGGTAAATCGAAATACATTTGCAAAATAAACCAGACTGCATATGATTAAAATGACAAGAAATTTTAGGAAAACAAATTTCACACTCTAACTTGTCTGCACTGATCAGTGGATATTTGCTGCAGTGCCCTGCTCACCTGGCTGTATTTCTGCTCTCCAGCTGAACTATAATCCCATTTTAAATACTATCTACTTAGTAGCAAATGATTTGGTATATAGTTCAGCACCCTCAGATTTGAGGTAGGAATTACTGTGTTCATGCTTGCCTCCTGACAAAGGATCTTGAGGATGGCTCCAGTAGCCACCAAGAACATCTGTGACCAACAGAAAATCTCCTGCTACTCTGGCTTCATCCTGGCGTCACTGAAGTGTTGTGGTCTGTGTTCCCCAGTGATGCCCTGACCTCTCCAGGTGGCTTTGGGGTGGTTGATGTGTCTCAGTGGCAGATTGGTGAAACTCTGGTGGCTTCGGGGTGGTTAATGTCTCAAGTTCCATCAGCAGCGTTGGGAGTCCCCATGGCAGCATCTGACAGCAGACAAGCTTGGGCATCACCACTGTATCACTCCACAGCCCTTTGTGGGGGGACATCCAGGCACAGACCCTTTCCTGGGGTTCAGCCCAACTCCAGCGTCGCACTGTGCCGAGAGCTGGGGGTTTGGGATGCATCCCCTTATCCACAGCCCCTTTCTTGGTGGACTCGGACAACCTGGTATCGGTGTGCCAGCTTTTGGACAGAGGTAGCTTTGGAGGCTGGATTTTCTCCAGGCACCACATAGGAATTAATACTTCAAACACTGGGTTATGATTCTCACCAAACCAAAAGAAAAAAGAAAAAAGAAAAACAGGAAGAAGGAAAGAAAGAAGGGAGGAAGGGAGGAAGGGAGGAAGGGAGGAAGGAAGGAAGGAAGGGAGAGGTAAAAAGTCTCAACATTTCTTTTGTTTGTTTTGTCCTAATGGATTTAATTGCTTTGGAAATGCCAGGTGATGTATTTGCATACGTTTCCACTAAAATGAGCTATTTCTAAACCCTCTCATAATCACTTTTGCACTGGAATTCCATGATTTTGTGTGCTTTGCTTTTTAACTTTACTTTTCATTCTATAAAGCAGTTGGAGGGGAGCAATCTAGGTTACTGGAAAAAGAAAAAAAAAATCTCCATTTAAAGATTTCGGGTAGGGCTTCAATACTCATCCTATGCAGTATGAGGCTCAAGGTAAATGTTCCTGCCCTCCTCTGAATGTTAAAAAATGATCATATGGATATGGGGAACAATCAGGAATATGCAGATCTAATGTGTTTCAGGTATATCACACCTTAAAGCTGCCCCAGAGAGTGCAAAATTTTTAACTCTAGGGCAAATAGTCTAAAACTTGTACTTCTCCCTTAAAAACAAGAGGCTGCTTTCATTATTTTATTTGCTGTCCTGTTACTAAGGCAACATTTACATGAATAATTCATTTCTTCTTCAACTTTATCTTAACAAAGTCAAAGACTGCATCCTAAATATCAAAGCAGATCAACTCTTCTTTTTCCCTTTCTCCAGCTAACATGGCTGATGTTATCCTTTACTATTACTACATTCAAGACAAGCATTATTCTTAACTAATTATTAGTGGTTGAAGCCTGAAATTATTAAATATTCAGTCCCTTCCCTGATGCTTGCACTTAGAGATTATTTTAGCGTACTATTCTTATTAATTGATCTTCCTAAGACAAAACATTTTAATAATACTATTATGCATGATTTTGGCCTTTAAAAGGCCTTTTATTTTTCTGGATTACTTCCCACTAAGGAGTATTTACTCATTTAGCAAAAGAAAAACTGGCCAAATGCAGCAATCGAAAGCCCTGGCTTTCATTTTGACTGTGTCACACATTGCTGTGTTTGCATGGACACCTCTGAACATGCCAGAGAGTGGTCCCCTTCGATCTCACCAAGCCAGATAGGAGAGACGTGTTGCAAAGTTAGATCCCACAGAAAGCGACCTCATCCTGGCTAACAGCTGGATGCAAAGCAGGCATGTAGTTGAACCCAAGAGCGGGGCACAAAATGACAGTGGCGAAACGCTTCACAAAGTGGCAGAGACCCCTCCTGAGGCTGACCCGTAGGTGAGGAAGGCGCTGGGGCCACAAGTATCAGGCAGGAGGAGCAGTCCTCGAAATACAGCATCTTGCTTAGCTTCATTTTGGCTTATCCCACCTGCCAAAAGTCCCACGAATGTTTTGTCAGTTTTCATTTACTCACTGTATTTTCACCAGCAAGCTGGTAGGCTTACTGGTAGGCTCGCATGCTTCATGCTACAGTATTTCAAAGGAACTCACACCTACAGTGTGATGAGAAATTCTAACCCTTCAGACTGACTTGTGCAAAAATATTTTGACTGCTGAACGTATGTGTAGATGTTTCATTGATTCTTGAGTGATTTCCAGCATCACAAAACTCTTCTTCTAGCTTAGTAGGTCTTTGGAAAGAAGCTATTCACTTGATGACTCTTCAGCTGCTTCACTCTTCATTTCATCTCCTCTGCATATAGCCTGATATTTATTGACTTAAAATCATATGGAAAAAAAA
>JAUBNY010000534.1:686931-699461 GCA_032275445.1 Crypturellus soui | reverse complement strand
GCCTCGTTCTTGCCTGCTCTTGTACCCTGGCCCTCAGCACCAGGGGATGACGCTTAGGCTCTCGGTGTCCCAAACAGGGCTGTGTTTCAGATTGCAGAGGCAACTCACTCCTCTCTTCAGCTTCTGTCATGCCTGGGCAGAGCTGTGCAATTCTCTGATAGCAAGCCATAAAGAAGCTGAACCACCAGATGGACCGATCCAGCGCCAGGCACGCCGCGCTTTTCTAAGGCTCAGGCATCAGTCACACTTGGCCCCCCTTTCCCCGACCTCAGTTCCTGGAGTTAGAGTTTTACGAACTGGAACAAAAACGCGATGAGGCTTTCAAGCCTTGTGGTGCTGCGGAGCAGGCTCTTTCCTTGCCCACTGCATGTTTTAGGTTGAAATTACCATCAATTTTTAGGAGAATGGAACTTGAGAGCTGTGACACTGACACAATTCAATGAACTGTGATGGGCAACAGATTGCTGCTGTGGCGAGGAGGGGGGAAGGAGCAAAAAGTGGCACTTGCCCTCAATGGAGGGAGAAGAAACAGACAGCAAGTGGACAAAATGGCCATCAAGGCTGTTTAAACAAAATAAAAGAAACAAGCAAAAAAAAAAGGGGAGGGGGGAGTACTGATTTTCCAAAGTACTAGCCTTTTCCTAGGAGTCATCTCTGTCTCAGAGGATAAGTCTGGGCAGGACACCTTCTCTTGGTGCTTTGGGTTTGTCTGCCTGGAGACTGCAATTCATTCTTTGATTTTTTTTTTCTCTCTGCCTGATTGGCAGACCAGAGATTAGGCCCGTATCCGTAATTTCTCTAGGAACGTAAATCTCAATTTGCTGTTTGCTAAATGCTTAACTAAAGTCTGAGGCCCTTATTTTAGATCCAAACCCTTAGAATGAGCACTGTCAGGCATCTATTTGCTTCAGAGAACAGCTCCTCCTGACAGCCGCGAAGATGCAGACAGTTACCTTTCAATACCAGACAGTGCAAAGCTCCTTCCCTGACCCCCCCGCACCGCATCTCCCGCCTCTCATTTGCAGTAAACAGCATAGCCTGTCCTCATTTTGTGATATGACTCTATTTCACTCGCAGAGGTGCACTTAGCAGCACAAGGATGGCGTGGGGTGCCTTACACCGTCCATTAAAGACTTTGCAGAGGGTGTGCAGGCAAATTCATGGGGCTGGGGAGGTGGGGAGTCTGACAAGGACCTGAGCGAAAAAATGATTAAGTCATTTTGGGGTTTGATGTGAGGAAGACAGGGGTGTGGTGCAAGCCAAGGACGCGCTCGTGATTGCAGCTACGGCCCCTCCTGGTGGTGGAAGCCACGCAGGGACTCCTGGTTCTCCTGGTCCTTTTGATGTCATCCCCACGGATTGCGTCCCGAAGGGGAGCCGGGCAAGCACCGCTCCGCTAGGAGCTGACTGGACGTTTTGGTGCAGAGTCTGACACGTTTCTGCAATCATAGCCAGATTTAAAGCAATAAAAACTTCATAACTATGCTGCTGCCTTCTGTGTATATGGTCAGCAGCACGAGCCAAATCCTCTGCCAGAGCAGAGCCCAGTTCACCCAAGGCAGTGACCAGACCCCAGTATTTGCCTAGAGGGAAAAGAGCAGCACTGTGAGTATAACTCTTTCACCAAGAAAGGGAAGATAGAGGGGAAAAATAAAGCCTACTGATATGCATTCATTAAAATAAGCTCTCAATTGTTTTTAGGTCTCTAAGTCGTGCATGTGCCATTTCCTACATTTAGATCACAAGCAGGTTCTGTTTAATACACTACTATATATTCAAAAGTAACTAAGAGCAAGTGTTTTCATAGGAAAGGGTAAGGCTTTTGCTCTAGGCAAATGCAGAATGTCCTGCTAAGCTCCAAGTTGCTTGATATATAGCCCTGCTCAGGAAATGGGAATTATCACTAAATTGTTGCCTTATTTTACCCTTCAATAAAAATAAAATTGGTCTATAACGATGAAAAATTTTAATACATCTCTATTACAATACACTCTCCTAATTGGTATTGATCTTCCCTGCAGTACCTGAAATGCAAGAAATGATTTCAGCAAGATTTGAGCTAACACGGATGGGAAACAGAAAGAAGGACTGAAACCAAAGAAAGGTAACGGGGAGCTGTAGTTACTGACCAAATGTATGACTTCTGCCATGGAAAGTATGGAAAATACTTTGTGCAAGGGGGAGAAAATATTGAGTACTCTGAGACTGAAAATAGCTTGCAATAGGAGCGAAGTAGAACAAAATATGGAGTAAGGACAAATTTTAAAACACAAGAGAGGCTATAAGGAGGAAGGTTTTGGTGAGCCATCTCAGTGGTAAGCATCAAGAATGGATTTAGATGGGAATGCAGCTAGTGTCCATCAAGATCGGATGAGATGAGACAACTCTCCCCAGTGCTCTGCCAAGAGATGTCTCTGCGGCGGAAGGAGTGTTACAGAGAGGTAAGACTAAATAGTGGCTGTACATAGGTGAAGCACATACATCTTCCTTTTTTTTTTTCCCTTAGTTAGTATTGAATCTCCTTCAGTTTTGAACTTCCAATTACCCTAAGCTCCATGGTGCTAAGCAAGTAGACACACTCTCCTGTAATACAGGCAGTGTTTGACAACCCAATGGACTGCATACTAGATATTGTTGTTTTCTAAAAATACAATCCCATATGTATTTATCTGTCCACAGAGCACCAGGTGAAGTAATTAATTTAAACGTTGATACATATAGATTCCTTGAAATGGAGTGCAACATTAGTTCTAAAACATAAGGTTTGTAATTTAGTGAGGACACTCGGTGTTCTGTGGAAAGCCTGGTTAATCATAGTTTTTCACAAGCCTGGTCCCATCCTCATAAACAGAACAGTGTAATAATGAGGCTCTCTATCACCATGTCATAATGGAGCAAGGAGGGCAAAACTTCATTACACTCTTTTGACTCCCCTTCCATCAATGTGAACGAGATAAACAGAGAGACCTCAAATATTCCATCAGTTTCCAGATATGTAATTTAGCTCCTCCGTAGTGGAATGTTCTTCATTCTTTTTCAGCAAGCAGGAAGAAACCGCTGAGACAGGATAACCCTCAAACCCAAACAAACTGGATCATGTGTAATTTTTCACAAAGTGCTCTGCTTCAAAGTGTGAAGCATAAGTCGCAAGGAACTTGAACAAGACACATTTTTTTCCATTTTAACCTTACCTGTGTGTGTTCATCCAGGTTCTTTTATAGTTGTTCGAGTACATGAAAGATGATAGTCCAGCTGGATTACAGCTCCTGAATCCCTGAAATGTTCTTGAGTTGTACCTCAGCACAGCCCAAGGTTAGAGAATACAAACAGTTCTCAGTCTTCCTTCACTACTCAGCAACATTAGAACATAGCAGGTCTGAAATGTTTCTCTTCTTATAATGTAAACTTCAGGATGTAAATTATTACTGACTTGCAGGAAATCATATTTCACAAAAAGTTAGAAATTATATGATTTGGGTTTTTTTTTTTTGTTTTTTTTTTTTTTTTTTTAAAATGCTCCCAGTGCTTTCATATAATCAATGTGCTTTTTGGGGACCTAATTTTCATTTGCTGCAATATTGTGCCGTGGGATATTTTCTTTGCTCTATCTCTACTCACTGCATCTTTCTTCAAAAATCAATGAAGAGGCTTTGCAAGTCCATATTTCTGGACATTGATATCCAGCCAACAGAGGGAGCACTACTTTAATTAACAAACCCCATTTCCAGCCCTGCCAGTGATGCTGACAGATAAGTCATTATGGGAAAGCTATGCAAGCCTCTTTCCATAAGAACTGGAGGACAAAATGATTGCCAAATGGTGCCAAAAGGAAACCTAGTGAGGAATCATTTTCAAGCTATTGTGTGGATTTGACAAAGAAAATGTGGGGGGAGAAGGGAGCAGGAGGAGAACAAAAATGTAAAGCCATGCTCATTAAAACAAAAGCCACCTCCCAGGATGCAGCCCACTCCCGGGGTTCAGCTGCTACCCATAAACAAGCACAGCCCCCTGAGCCAGTGCAACTTTGTATTGAATCTGGGGCCATCTGTCACCTCATTTATTAGAACTGGTTAAAAAAAAAAAAAAAAAAAAAAGATGAAATTCTTTGCAAAGAAGAGTCCTGCTGGTGAATTTTGGCCTTTTTTTTTTTTTCAATGAGGACTTAATTGCAAATCCTATTTATCCTGTTAACAGATCTGCCACTCTCTGTCTACATGATAATATGGTGGAACAGTGAAACAGTCAGTTGGAAAACCAAACTACTATAAATCTTTCATTTCTTTACTAAAGTTCTGTATGCTACTTTTTTTTTCCTTCTTTCTAAAACAGGTATATAGTAATGTTTTAATATCCAGTTATGCTAAAAGAGTTGCTCTCCCTTAATGTCTGCCTATTAAGGATTTGCTTACCTTCATCTTTAAATTCCAGTTTATTCTTTCCATAGTTGTGGAAAAAAATTAATCAAAACTGCACCTAATATATAGATAGTCAGATAGATATACATACCTATATATATATATATATATGTGTATATATATATATACACACACACACTCAAATCTGTGGGTTACATAGAACTGAGAACTTTTAATGAAGCAGAGTCTCTTGTCCTGAATCCTACAGTGAAATTGGATAGGGAAACATTCTGCAGAGGTGCTCTAACACCACAGGGAGAGAAACACACTTATGCCAAAAGAGCCCTGCAAACACTCTTCTCTGCTTGCCTGGCTTTGTTTATGGTGCTGGCCACTGTGCAGAATAGCAGGACCAAGAGAATAGGACCCCAAGATAATAAGACCAACCCTGAGGAAGAGCTATGTTTTATTTGGATTTTTCAGTCCTTTAGGAAACCTTCCCTCCTGCAGATTAAAGGCTAATATCTATGGCTCTTCTAGTGCTTCTTTTCCAGTCCTTCCTGATTATAAAGCTTGTGGAGTCCTGAAAAATACCTAGGAAATATAAAATCAAATGGAAAATGGGGAAGATAGAAACAGAGGCTCAGGTAGTGCAAAAAGTAATGATTATAGCAGAGAAGTGTGGGAATTACTTTTTTTAAGTATTTAAAAAGATAAAGGAGTCATCACATTATATTTTTATTTCCTTTTATCACTCACTTCTTCAAACCGATTTGCTTTTTCTTGTGTTTTGATTACATCCATCTTCAGTCCTGTTGCCTGGTCAAACTGTTAGCTTCTCTGGCTTGATTATCTAAAAACATGATCAAAGGGCAGACATTCATAACTCTGAAAAGTTTCCTTTCAAACAAGTTTGTGCCTCTCCTTGGAGCCCAAGGACACAAGAAATGAAGGCTGTGTCCAAGCTCGCTTTATCTCCAAAGGATTTCTAAGAACTGCACACACTCATAAACAAGATTTGGCTGGACTCTTGACTGACAGTCTGGAGCTCCTGTTTGATATCAATCTATCCAATGTCCTGCTGATAAACCTGAGTTCTAACGTGCTGCTTTGAAACAGCAATATATGTGCACTTTTTAAATTTTATTTATTCTACTTCGCTTTTAAAGTCTTCTCTCCCAGTTCTTGTCTCTATTCCCCATTGTTTTGAAGCCAAAATATTAATCAATGACCAAGCTGTGGCTGCATTTTTTTGTAAATCTCATTTCACCTTCCTTAGAAGGGATTCTTTTTAGCCTGCCTTCTGGGTGTCATGTTCAGCTTGAAATAGAATCCATACCAGATTTTTTTTTTTTTTTTTGACAATGTGCAGATGTAAGTGGAGGTTGAGGAAGGTTTGTAAGGCACCTATTACATTCCTGAAGCATACCTGAAGGCATGAAAATGCAGATGCATTATTTAGGCAGTTTGGTTTGGAGGTCCACTTTAACTTGTACTTTCTAAGAGTCCACCTTGCAACAGAGGGAGGACTGTGTTGCTGAGAGACCCTCAGCAACATGGTGCTTGACTCCATTATGCTGCCTTTAGGAATGCTCTAAAGCAAGAAAAGTCACGGCGTGAATCTGGCCCTTCAGTTTCCAGCACCAAGTCAAAAGAAAGGAAAATATTAGAAACTGAGGCTAGACTTAAGCAAGAACTAGCACTGCAGCATGGGCAAATGCGGAAACATAAATGTTTGTGCCAGCTACTCTTATGTCTCATCATTTCCTACTGCCAAACACTTGGTCCTTTTTTATTTTTTTCGGTAAAAATCAATGTGAATAGATGGAATGAATGCTAAGAAAGAATTTAAGAAAACTCATAGCCTGAAAACATCTCCGATTCAGAAAAGTTTCTATATCTGAAAAGGTTGTATAGTTACATGGCAATGGTTTGATGTCTTGGAATTTGAGGACTGCAGGCTTCTCAAAAACACGTGGCATCAATATGGCATCAATACCTTATTTAGGAAGCAGTGTATTCCCCAGGACGTTCACCAGTTAACTTCCCAACATGACTGACCAACGTTGTTAAGGAGGACCCTAACCCTTCACCCAAGGGACTCAGTCCGCACAAAATGTAGACTTTTCATGCTGGTTTGGGATTGCACTGTTGTGATCATTCCTTTCCAGCTTCGTGATTTTTCTTTTTGCAAGGCTGAATCCTCGTGAATCCTATTTGTATCACATAACGGCTAGGGTGAGGGGTCAGCACACACATATGCTATTTTTTCCTTTGCCACTTCTTCTGAACTCTGGCATTTCAATGGACAAACCGCAGTGGAAAGTTTTTGATCAAAATGAAAATCCCTGCATTTAAGCAGAGACTGTTTTGTGAAAGCTAAGGGAATAGGCTGAGGAGTTAATACACCCACTCATCATCTAATCTTGACACTGGCTCGTACAAAAGCACAAGTGAATAAAACTGCATCATTTTCTGCTACTTTCTGAAGGGTTGGGGATCATGGGTCTTGGGATTTGCTTTGGCATGCTGACTGTCACTAGCATACCTGTGTAATTATAGTACATATTATCGATTTTGAAAGATTCATATTCTGTGCTTTTTT
This sequence comes from Crypturellus soui, assembly GCA_032275445.1. Classification (NCBI taxonomy): domain Eukaryota; kingdom Metazoa; phylum Chordata; class Aves; order Tinamiformes; family Tinamidae; genus Crypturellus; species Crypturellus soui. Next base: position 692,501 of record JAUBNY010000534.1, on the reverse strand, counting down.
ATTGATTGGTAAGGGGTGATTTTATTGAAGACAGAACAAGCACCTCAAGCTATTGAAGAAACATGAAAATTAATGTGACTGTAGGTACACTCTGCTGTAGCCTTTGAGATAAAGCTGTAGAGAGTCAAAATTTGGTAGAGGGAACTTTCTTCCCAGAGTGTGAAGGTAACAAGAAATTCAGCTAATGATTTCAGGCAATTCATGAAAGCTTTTCAGTTTCTAGCAGTAAAAATATTATGAAAGATACAGTGACTTCTTTCTCTTGCTTGCTTGCTTTTTAACTTGATGAGCCCAAAATATGTTCATGCTAATGAAATTCTGCCCTTGGAACGTACATTGTACCATGCAAAGTCAAAATTGTTAATGGTAGTGTAGAAATGAGGTGTTCGGTCTAGCTGCCTGTAAGCTTAATTTCCCTTCACAAGTGATTACTGCCAGCCTGGCTCTCTGGTTTCAGAGACAGAAATAGTCATCCATTCATTTAGTGTATAATAATGAGCAAGGGCTATATGTGATCTTATTTGGAACCTGCTTTGAACTGCTAAATGGTCAAAAGTTATCAGGCAGTTGAATGGCAATAACTTTCCCCTGATGCTTGTTTTGAGGAGAGAGAAGTCCTTTCATTTCAACTTCTTGATGCAGGTTGTGAAACATTCAGCTAAAGGGGAAAGCTGTGAAATTCTCTCCCCTGCCCGTCAACAGATATTGCCAACACTGAGTCTCTTTCAGTCACATATGAAACAGCCTTCCTGGCTCTGTGGAGGGAGTATGTGGATAACATCTAGATAACACTAGGAGAGAACCCTTATATCAATTCTGGTAGCCCTTGTGGTGGAGCTCAGCATCATGTAATGATGCAGTTTTAGTTCACCTTGCCATGTGGGATTCAGCACCAGGAGACCAGCAACACGAGCAGAGCACATCTGAGCAGAACTCACGTCTTCCCCTGACAGCAAGCATGTGCAGTCTGCAAAGGCCCAGATGGCCCCCTATGGCAAATGAATAATGAGGCAACATCAGAAGCAGATCCCTGAAAATTATGGACACATGGTGCAGGCTCCTGCATTTTAGATATTTCATGATATTCATCTTTCAAGGGAAAATTGGAACCAAAAACGAATGGATGGAGTGTTCATAACTCAACAGTGGAGAGCTATTTTCCAATGAGCAAACAAACCTACTGAAACTAGCAAGCTCTCAGCCAGCCATCAGGCATGCTCACGGGCACAGACACTCACATTAATGATGGAGAAGGTGTTTTGAAGCTGGGATTCTTTTCTTCTTAAGCTTTAAGTGAGCATATTCCCTGTTTTTTTTTTTCCTCCTCTCCCTTAAATCTCACTTCTTTTGTGCTTTTTTTTTCCTCTTCATTTGTCTCCGTTCCCACAGCTTGGTCTTCTTAAAACAGTGGGGTATCATTTCTTCTACTTCTAAGATGTGGCAGCATTGTGCATTTGTAAGGGAGCCCTTTCCCTGCAACAGAGAGTTGACAGACACAGACAGATTGATCTGCAGATATATAGATACAGCTTTTGCTCAGTCCGCACTTGATGACTGGATCCAAGTAATAGCTCTGAGGTTATATATCACTAAGCCTTTTTTAATGATGAAGACTTAATGACAGGGACAACACAATGACTTTATCACAATTCTTCCACCAGTGCTGAATATATGAAGTCTTCTGTCTTATCCAGGATGTGGGAGAAGAGGATGGATCCATGCCACCGTCACAGAGTATGAAGGTCATCACCACTATAAAGGCAATCCTTTAATGTTAGCATTAGTTTTAACTGTGTCCACAGCAATAGGGAAATTATCCATGACTCCTGCCTTGGATTCTTGAGACCTACTCAGAAATCTTATTGGGACCATCAACCTCGCAGGTCAGCTCACCTACACCAAAGCTGCGTAGTGTGAACATAGTAGGACATGCATTAGGGTCTAGCAGGGAGCTTTTATCTTCCAGAGTGCTACTGAGAGGCCAAGTCAGCCTTCTCTTTCCCCAGGTAGACATGCCTGGTCTCATAGAAAGCTTCTCATCCTTTCTTTGTGGTGGACTAGGTAGGCATTAAAAATGGCTCTTTGAAGAGTGTTCTAGGATATGGTGGCTATCTCCAAGGGGAGATTTCAGATTAGGTGACTTAGATGAATTAATGTTCTTTTCTATCTCTTTCCTGAAAAAAAAAAATATTCTGCAACAGATGAAAAACCCATATAAAATGTCTATGAAGGCAGTCTAGAAGTATGATAAAACAGATAGGAATACACGAGAGCTGGAGCTGGGTACAAAGTCAGCCAGGGAGCGACCACAGGGGCTGTCTTTCTGCATCAGCACAGGAGAGAGAGCTCGCAGGGGGCACTCGGTCCTTCCATGTTTTAGCTGGTAGTAGGAGACACCACTGATGGGGAAGACATATAATTACTTCTCAGTGTTGATTATAGAGCTGGTCTGCTTTCTTTCTAGGCATGTCTGCACTGCAAAATGTGAAGAAAATGAGGATTTTTAAAAGCCACAAGGTCTTATTAACATATTCCACCTAGGTTAATACAATCCATTTTTTAGAAGTAAATGAAAAGCTCAAGCCAAAGGTTTCCATTTTGCACGCCTACTCGCATTGGCATTCACAAACGTGGGATTCATTTGCACAGATTAAACGGCAAGTTTCATGTTCGCTGTGATTGAATCTCAGCAGCAAAGCCCCTACCATTATGGTACACTGTAGCTCGTAATTGTGTCCGGGTTTGTGTGTCAAGAGCAGTCTCAGGCTTGTCCGTGTACTTTTCATCCTTTTATTGATTCCTTTGCACCTAAAAAGTCACAGCTTCTTCCATTTCAGGAGAGGTACTATAGTTCTTCTTTTAAAACAGTATGACACAGTTCAGTAGCTGGAATGTGCTGCAGAGCTGGAACTGCTAGATAGCTTGTTTTTAATTTTCTCCACAGGAAAGAGTAATGTGTAGCTTCTCAGCGGAGTAACTGTCACAAAGAAAGAGGATAGAATAAAAGGCATATTTTGGCTCATGTCAAGATAAAACCGAACAAAAAAAATCTTTCTCGCAGTTCTGTCTTTATAACTCTGAAACGGAATTTATATCAAGATTTCTTACTCGAATGAAACATTGGCTTCAGCCTCTCGCTGTAGACATTGAGACAATTCAAACTTCCCAAGATTCCCAATGTTCTTTTCTGGTATTTTGACCCAAACAGATCTCTAATTAATGCTATAAAAACATCCCAGAAAGTAACCAATATCAACAGAGGATGCTGATGCAAGCATAAGGATGAAGTTAATTAGGGAAAAACTTCATTACACTTTAACATCTTGCAAACTGCCTTGCACAAATACCTGTCTGGAAATTTCAGCACTCCTAGACAATGGCAAGGAGGACATGCTTAAACAATAGCAACTTGACCTCACTGCTTTTATTTGCTGAAAAACTTTTAGATATCTAATGAACTTTGAAACTAGTGACTTTTTTTAATTAAAATCTCCTAAAAAATGATTTGACAGGATTCTCAAAATAAATAAATAAATAAATAAAAGGCAAATTAATTAACTCAACTAGAAGGTCAGTTTAAAAATCCTGCTGCAGACTAATTAAATCCTAGACACTGACATTTTTGGCTAAAAATTGCAACCATAGTAATTAGTGTTGCAGGAAATTTCCATATGCCATTGTGCCAAATGAATGAGAGTATTTCATAATTGTTCCTGTAGGACTTCTTGCAAATAGCTGGGAGGGACATGATTCTCTTGTAGGAAATATGCAAAGGCATCGTAGTACTTTCATTCCAGTAATAGTGGCTCCCCAGGTCAGCTGTGTGAGGGAGAGAGAGGTTTGGAAAATGTTAGGAATAATATAAATTATTGTTATATCGGTCTCTACTTTTTGTAGAGTAGCCACTTTTATAACTATTGCTATTTAAAGAAACATCCACTACTTAAAGAAATAGGGCAAGCTATTAGTCAAAAGGCTATGGATAAACACATGCTGAATATGCAATTAAAAATCACCATGGTGAACAATTTCATGTGATAAAGCAAAAGGAGCTGCTAATTATTTTATTTTATTTGCATAAATTAAAGTTAACTATGAGGAGAGTTTTCTTTCTTTTTTTTTCATTTCTTTTTTAATCATTAACTTTTTCAGGTCCGCTAAGGATTTGTTAAATGCCAGGCAGTAAAATTAAAATGTCAGTATATGACACAGAGGTCAAATAGACTTAATAAACCTGAACTACATCATTCCACATTTATCTCCTCCTTTATTTCCTGCTGGAAAATGTAGTAAAAATGTGAAATATTTTTTGTACAGTCTGTGTGCCTTTTGGATACAAAAGATTGTTTGACAGAGTTATTCAAACCTTTCTTTACAGAACATTGTGCAAACTTCACACAAAACTAAAGAAAAGTGGCTCTCATTCTGAGCAGCATTGGTAAAAGATGATGGTGTGGGTAGCTTTTCCTTCTATACAGTTGACCCTTCAAAGAAAATTAAAATGTCAGAACAAGAAAATTAATGATTTATCTGATAATTAAAACAAGTGAAAAATAAATGAGTGGTTCAGGTGAAAAGAGGGAAGAGCCGCTGGGCTGGAGGACCAGGGTGAAGGACCGTGCAGCCCGGGCATAGGGACCTTGCCGGTGTGTCTGGAGCTGTGTTCTCAGACAGACCAGCTCCATCCTCTTGTTCCAGGGCACTACTCATTCCTATTATTTCCCTCCTTTATACTCCACAAAAGTGGCATGATTAGAACTCAGAAAAAAAAAAATAGTTGACAGTCTCTTCTATGGTAAGGTGAACTGCAGAAATGTTCAGCACATCCACTCCGTGCGAACTAGGAGAGAAACTTTCAGAGCATCCCCGAGCCCTGCTGGCTTAATGTCCACCAGTCTCTGCAGTTAGTCCTGCAGTTTCTTCCTTCACAGACTAATGTGATGGTCTGTGACTGACTGCAGCAATCAAAGAGCATTCAGGTGCATGTAGAGAACAATTTAGTGGTTGATGTGTTCTTTCAGGGGAACTTATTCAGTGAAGTGACATTTATTTCATGTTTCACTTACAGGATTTCAGGATTTTTTTTTATTTTATTGCAGGTGGTGAATGTATGTCCTTCTAGCTACTGTTTCAGGCTCTGTGCAAACTTACATCCCCCCAGAAGAAAACTGAGGGTGACACTGAATGTAGGTAGACGTAATAGTTTATGGTGACCACATATTTAAATGCCTACCATCTGATAAAAGTGGTCACCAGCAACGTGACCAGAGGGCTCAATCCTCCTAACTCAGGGACATCTCTAACTCTGCAGAGCATCTCGGAGTTTGGGCGGAACATGTAAGTCCGTTCTATGGAGCTGTCCAGTCCACAACCTAGGAAGTCTGCTGTACAGACTGCTGTCCTGCCAAATTCATTGCACCTGGCAGTGCGAGGCTTTGGCGACTCTCTATTGCAGCAATGGGCTTCTTTCCCTCTCAGAAGTGCAGTTTGGTTAAAAAAAAAAAAGAAGAAAAGGTGACGGGGCAGGGCTTGTTCAGATGCTAAACTATATGTCTAAATAGGAATGAAAA
>JAUBNY010000534.1:643788-669480 GCA_032275445.1 Crypturellus soui | reverse complement strand
CATGGGATCAGCACAGAGAAAACGCAATGTCCAAATCAGCCCATTGGTGGGACAGATGTTATATATCTATTCATGACACTGTGGACATTTTTTAAGCTGCCTGGTGTTTGCATGTAAGACATATCAAATATACTTTGGTAGTGATGGGTGGTTTACCTCTCCTTTCCTCACCTTCTAGGCTTCCCTAATTTAAGTCTTGCTTCCTCCGCTATGTGCTGATTGCAGCTCTGATCAGGTCAGTCACTGATAAGATTCTGGCTACTGTAACTCATAATGAGAAAGTCTCAATAAGCCTCTGAAAGAACTGCTCGGTGTGTCTGGAAACTACACTTACTGCCTCTGAGTATTCCTGGGGCCTTTCTAACACACTTCCCTGAATCATCCCCTACATGTCTGGAGACCTAATGAGCGGTTTCTTCACTGTCATCTTTTTATCTTACCTGGACAGACCTGTGTGCCTCAAAATAATGCCTAGAATTTTACTCACACTCCATAACAGTGTTTTGAGCAGCACAGGAGAAATTCCCATGACAAATATATTAAAAAATATATTTTTACTCCTATGTTGCCTGATTATAAATACGTAAAAATGGCCCATCTGCACCAGAACAACGGTACATCTGCACCAGCCCCTTTGCCTACCAGCCGCTGATAAAGGCTTATTTGGAAAGGGAAATAAAAGCCAGGCAAGAACCAAGAGATATTTCAAACAGTTTCCAGTAGTCTTAGTGACTTAGCTTAGCGAATTCCTGAGCCAAAGATTGAATTTGGACCTCTGTATTTAATAACACTCTATGGATGTTTCGTTTATTAGTTTACCTAACTCCTTTTTTGACCAATTGGTAGCTGAGTCCCATGAAATGAAAAGGGAAGTGAAGAGCATCTTTGCTAATGAGAAGCCTCACTGCTTATTTTTCATACCCATAGGATCAGGAGAAACATAAGGATTTCCAGCCAGCATGTGATATTTTGGGAAAAGTAGAAGTAGCTGTAAGTAAGGGATTGGAACAATAGCAAACAAACCAAACCAAACAAAAAACAACAACAACAACAAAAAGATTTCTTTGCTCCAAATATAGCACTGTAATGAGAGATTATCGTGTAGAAAATTAATGACTGCATTTGAACAGGCTGAACTGCACTCTCCTCTGCCTTCAGAGTGGCCAAAAGAGCTGGGTTTAGAGTAGCTGGGTTACCCATTGGAGACTCTCAAGGCTTTAATCATTGCCTCTCTGCCCCTGCTGTGTGTCCATACATAACATCCCCATCCTATAGGTGAGGAACCTGTTTTTTTTTTAATGCCTATTGTGGGGGGGAGCAAGGCTGAGCCACTCAGGCATTATTTCATCAAAGAATTAACAAGTGGAGAATGGCTGCAAAAGTTGTGCTCCCGACCTACCCAAAATAAAGGCATTATAAAAGGAAGGGGAGAACATACATTTGTGTTCAGCGTTAAAAGTGTTGTTATGGTGCTCTGTGTTCTGTTACACATTTTATTAGGATAATAATTTCAGTAAACTACATCTGGCTTTCCTGAAGGCTGTCCCTCCAGGTTAAGCAGTCTGTCTAAAAATATCTCCTTTATTTTTTAATGTTTCCCCTTTTTATCTTCCTTTTGATGGCTTTTTATTTGAATTATTTCTCTTTTTTTAAGACTACATTAACACTTTTTTTTCCTTAATTCTATAATCTTTTCAACTCTAGTATCCTTTGTTCTTTTTGCTTTTGTATCCTTTTCTTCTCAAATCCTTTTCATGTTTCCTCCTTTTTGTTTTTCCCTGGGAGCCTTTATTGTCATTTAATCCTTTATTTTTAGTCTTGAGCTGTACAGTAGAAACTGATAGTAAGAAAATAGAAAAAGAAAAAGCTGCATAAGCCAGCGAAGTAAAGAAGACTCATCTACTGAGCCATAAGAGAACTTACAAATGAAGGAACAGTGGTGAAGTCCATATACTTCTGGTCTCTGTGGTGCAACGTGCATGAAAAATAAAACAATGACATTTCCCTAATAAATAAATAAATAAGCCAAACCAATAAAGAAATAAATAAACCACATCTGTGTGCCTCCATGACTTTGTTATAAAAAACTGCCTGATAATGGGCCTCTTTGCAAAGCGAATCTGAGCTAAATCCCCCACACATTGAGACAAATTTATTTTTAAGACACAGATGTGAGAAAATTTGCCTGGAGACTCCTACCGAGTGAGCAGAACCTGACAGTGACTGATTCTAGCTTGTGCCAGAGGCTGACTTACTGTTTTATACGTTAACAACTTATTGTTTAACTGCTTTAATGCTGATTTATGCCTAAGATTGCCTGCTTTGTATAAAGAGGTATAAAACTGGCTATCTTTTCTATAAATCACGTTACTGATAAAGTCTCTTTTCAACTGAGGAGACAAACATAGCCAATTAATATTGAGAATGTGACAGATTGTTGCCACCATTAAACTAAACTACCTTGGCCACATCAGATCCCTTCCTCTTATTTTATTTTTCCATGGTGCAACTAAAAATGAAGAAAAATATAAGTTTAAAAAAAGAAGAAGAAAAAAGAAGGCTCTGAGCAGTCAGCCAAGTGAAGGCTGTTTGCTGTCGGATGAGCTAGTTCTGTGTGGTGCTAAGCGCCTTGCAGCAGCGCCCCAGCCTTGCCAGCCACGGTGGATTGAAAGGGATTTAAGGACACTCAGCACCTTTGCAGAGAGCCAGGATTGGGCTTTTGCTGTCTCTGATCTCCTCGGCATTATCCAAGGACAGCAGAAAGGCCTTTTTTTTTTTTCTCCTATTATTTTTTCTCCTGTTTGTCTGCTGTTAAATGCTGATGCTGGTGTCTGCTCCCATCTAGCCCAGACTCTCTGGCAGGTCCAGCTCCCATGGAGGGGATTGAGACCTGACCTGCGTGCCACCTTATTGCCTCCATTGCACCATGGATTTCAGTGGTAGGAAGAAATTCCTCCTCCTGACCACAGGGAAAAGTCAAATTCCACAGACTAGAAGTTAGAAAGTGATCAGGAGCTGCACACACTTCAGGGAACATGGGGGACCCAGGAGGGCAGGAGGGGAAGGAGATTTCCAGATCCTGCTGCTTTCCCTTTGACAATTCAAAGGAATCAGAGCAAAAAAGGTATCTTCCCCCTCATCTCTTTCATCATGAGCAGTTTTCAAATATTTTTTATTTTTAGGTTGATTGCTTCAACTGTTTTATCCTCTGATAAATGTCCTGAAATTTCCTTTTCATGTGTCGCAAAACATTATCATTTGATTCATCTAAGAAGATACCTCTGGTAGTTCCTGCTCTTTTTGTAGCTACTCATCCATCCCAGTTGTTCTCCTTTCTCCTGTAATCTATTTCTGCTGAAGGCCTTTGCACCAGGGCTTACTTTTAAGTGTTTTATAGCATAATGTATTGTTAAGATGCATGAGAAAATACTATCTTGGTGCAAAGGTATTAGCTGAAACTATCAACTGGAAGGAAAGACTGGAATTGTGTTGTGGGAGGATCTTGACTGTGTGTCAATTCAATGCCATATGTTTCTTCATCAATGTTTCAACCATAAAAACCTGGTAAGTAATAGGTATGTTTAAGGCAACAGCCAGGAGGCCTGGAATGGAGGTCAGACTCAGGAAAGAGTGGCTCGTCAAGGCTGGGACCATTGGCCAACAGGCCAATGTCAAGGTGGAGCCAATATCCCCTCCTCGGGCTCCAGATCCGCTGCCTCCTGTCATGCCTGGCAAGCTGGAGATCCTGCTTGCAATCACTCTGCTGCATTTCCTCTTCTGCACTGGGCCAATGTGGGAGGCAGGAGGCACAAAATATCCCCAAACGGTCTGTGGCTACGGGTATGCGGGACTGCTTTGATTAGCCAGCCACATGGCAGTTGTCCTGCACAACAGCCGTGGCTCTCCTGCCCAAAAACAGTAAATCACCAGCTAAGTTAAATTCTTCAGCTGAAACCCTGGCAGAACAACACTGTCATAAATTTTTATGGAGACATAACCAGGGATGATGAGTTCTCGGGTTGGGATGTTTATTAAAGTGATTATTGGAACCTTGTGCTACAGTAACAAATGATATTGTAAAACAAATTAGCTTGTTTTCAATCAGCAAAGCCGAAATTTTCAAAGCTAGGATATCTGAGGCAAAGTCATGTCTTTTTTTTCTTTTAGTTTCCTTTTCACACTAAAAAATACAGATATTACTCTAAAATTTCTTCAGTCATACTGAATTTACAGCAGTGTGCTAGGCAGAATGGCTTTGCCCTCCTCCATCTGTTTTTAAGGAGAGTAGCTGTCCTCTCTCAAGGCCTTCATCTATTTATTTTATCATCATTTTATCATCTGCGTTTATTTTCATCTACTTCATAAGTATCATGCCCCTAAAGTCAATCCCTCCCTCTTTGTTTTACAAATTTAAAATTTGTTACAGTTGTGGCTTATAAGCTCAAAGTGAACCACTGTGGCTGTTTAACATGTCTTAATGCATTACTCAGCCTATAAGGCTTCTTAAATTATTTTTCTTTGGAGTTAAGAGTTTAAAAGGTTAAATTTCACCTTCTTGGGGAACACATGCTCGTTCACAAAGTCTCGGTGAGAGGCTGCTCTCTTTGAGTGATGCTCCCCTAGACGTACCCTATTCTTTTTGAGATGCAGGTCCATATTAGCGCATCTAGCTCTGAAGACATAACTGATGTCCTCCGCGTTGGGCTGTCATATTTCTTCCCTGCTTTCCTGTTTCCCTTCTCACAAGCCTTTGCTCATCCTGCCTATTGAGACTGTAAATTCTGGGGCAGAGTAGCTTTCATCACCAGAGCTTCTGTCAGCTTTACATGGTGAGCATCATGATGCTGCTGGACTTATGTACAGCAGACAGCTCTGGTTTGCCCCCCATGGTCCTGCGGCAAGAACTTGTGCTGGCAGGAGCACAGGAGCAGCTACACCTGCAGTGCTCTGGTGCTACAGTCCAACCAGGAGGAGGAAAATTGGCACATTTTGAGGAAGAAGGGGACCCACATGGTGGGACAGATGCAAAAGGACACTTTCTTCAGGTGTCAGAAAGGCTTCAGCTCATGTGTAGAGCAAATCCAAAGTGAAGAAGTGGACTTGGGTCCAGCATAGGGACTGTGGGGAAAGGATAGCATTGGCCAGGGAAAAGGCATATCTGGGACCAAAAATGGAAAATACCTACAGGAAAAGAAAGAAGGAAAAGGGCTGAATGGTCCAGAGGGCTGCAAAGTGGTTTTGGAAGACTATAGAAGAATCTAGTGCATTTTGGGTGAAGGCACAGGTCTCCTCTCACCTTTTCGCTTTTCCTCATTTGTGCTCTTTCTGCCCTGGGAATGGAGTGGGGAAGGTAAATGCACAGGGACCAGCAGCTGCAAAGAAGTTGTCCCCTTCCCTGAGGCAGGGAGAGATCTGCCCTGTGAGTAGCTTGCATGTGAGCTTCAAAGTAGCGAATTTGTTTTAAGGACTTCCTTTTCCCCACAATCAGCCCCTTCAACGTGCGAAAGAGGGTTCTTGCTCACCCTAGTGTGGAAGGGCTCTGAAACTGCTGTCACGTGCGCTGCAACGTCAGTAGTCACAGTACTGCATGGGTACACGGTACTCATGAAAAGAAGTACACAGAAAAAAATTGTGGTGATAATTGCCAATTTTCCTGTGTTCCAACATACAGCAAATGGATATTCTCACCTTGTTACTATTATCCTGATGATGAATTAAGCTTTTATTGTGTTCTGTGATATCGTTTTCTCAAATCTCCACTGATTTCAATGTGCACATACACACAAAAAATATGAGTGCTCACTAAAACTTCTGTGGTGATACCTGGCAGCTAGAACTTGCCTTTGTCCATGGGTCTCTCATAGTGTGAAACAGAGATTTAAAAACCCCCCGTTAATCCTGGCTGGAAGGCAGCACCTAGTAACCAAGAAGAGAGCCCAATGCCATAACCCTCTGTGAAGAGATTTGCTTGATTTTTCTTCATTTGGACAACACAGCTGTCATTCAGGAGGCCCCAACCTGGCCCAAAGATGAGATGTTAACATGCCATTAAAAGTCAGACTTTCCATAACATCTAGTTTTATTGTCACTGATAGAAAGGGCTGGGAGACTGTAACAATGTCTGCATAGGACATATTGTTAGTCCTTAATATTTCCTTGCTAAGACAAGACAGTCATACCCACAATCTACTATTCTCTCCAACAAAAGACAAAACAAATCGTCTCTCACAAAATGGAGACCGGGATGGAAGGCAGAAACCTAAATGATCAGAACAGGGAGAGGCCAAAAAAGTGAGGCTGGAGCCAAACCTCAAACCAGGAGACAAGGACAGAGGTTTTGGAGGCAATGGCAGAGCTGGGGCACCCGGCAGAGGGGGGACACCTGGGGCAGACGGAGCGGTCAGAGGTGCGGGAAAGGAAAAGAGACCTAACAAACAGCTACGTTTTCAGATGGTCCAGAGGGGAGGGAGTCTAATCACTGTTAATTAATTACACCGTGTTTATTTTTACTCTGTTATTCAGTGCCCCAGGTGTTTTACTAGTGGAGAGGGAGGGCACACTAATAAATTGGTATTGCTGTTTATTGTTGTGTACTAATTTGTAGCAGCAGTTTGTGGGCTTCTTTTAAAGCAAGTCAATAAAGATAATATTCCTCAAAGGTGATTTCCTGATAAGAAGGCAGTTTATCAGCGCTCCCAAATTCCAGCCCGCTGTCATTAAGTGTCTCCTCGGCTTGTGAAGGGCTTTGTAGCTGGGTCAGGGCTGCTGGAGCCGGCTGCAAGGTTGCTAAGGGAACCGCTGTGTCCTGAGATTCTTCTTACACATCAAACTTTCATCTTGCAAAATTTCTGTAGGCAAATCACTGTGAGACGAATGCTAATACGCTGCACAACTGGGACAAGGGGGCCGAGGTAGCTTGAGTGGCGGGGTCATATTTGTTTGATTTCGTTTTCGTAATACGTGTGTGCACAAATGCATATCTTGTAGGATATAAAGGCATGGAACTGCATATACATTTCTCTTTGTGTTATACTATAACAAAGTGATTGTGAGTAACAATAGTGTTCTAGCTCTAGCTTTGTGGGGAGGCGGGTCTGTGGTTTTTTGGAGAGTGTCATGAGAAGGTTACTATAAGGAGCCTCATTTGGATGGGCTTTAGATCAGTCTCAAGTGCAGGCAGTATCACTGCTGCCTCCAAGGCAGGAAGAGTTAATCATCAGACAAGCAATACAGATTGAACTGTGCAACTCAGATTTAGAAAATTTTGGCCAAAACTTTAAAACAAGTGCACTTTTAAGAAAAAGGCAATAAGTCCTTTAATGTGTACAGAGAGTAGATTGTACATCTCTTTTTCAGGTCTTTCCTTATCAGAGAGGCCCATAGGTAGTCTAGCACACTGCACATAATTTATCTCCCTCAAAAAGTGGAAGGGTTGAGTCAACCCTGCTGGGCTTTAAACCTTTGTTTCCAGAGTGTCTGGATATTTCAAAGCTGATACTTAGACTACTAAGCCATCCCCTCTGGCTTAGTTCATTATACAGTAGCACAGCTTATAGCGAACTCTGACCTATAGTGAAACTGTTTATAGCAAAAGGGAGTGAAAATCTTGTATAGTTTCAATGATGGTGCAGGCTTCTAGTGAAACTGTAATTATTTTATAAACAACAACAAAAGTTACAGAATTAAATTTGTTATATTTTAAACACTTCTTGCTGCAATCTTTCTTTAACACAATGTTTGATGTTTTCGCATCCTTCACATTAAAGTAGTCTTACATTGAAATGTCATGTTTATGGCACGGGATATATGTCCATAACAGGGGACTCTACCACCTGGGTATTATCTTTTATTTCCAACGTATTTCCAGTTACTAGCTTTTTTACCACTTAAGATAAGTAAAAGCACCCAGACTGTACATAAAACCTGTTCAGAAATATTCCTCATCTCTAACCCTAAAGAGTGTAGATTTGAGAGACCATCTGACCATTATAAATTGCTCAGCCCTCCAATTTCCAAGAGCACAGGACCTGGCAGCTACAAAGTCTCGTCCGTGTTCGTACTGACGAGCCTGAGATTGATGCAGTTCATAAAGACAAATGGATGACTTACAACGGCTGACTTGCATCAGCCTTCAAAAGGCTGCTTTAAGCTAGCAGATATATCAGGCTTAAGACCTGGAGCATTCCAAATTAGAGTAAATTAAACTTTTGTCATATCATCCGGCTCCACTAGAAAATTCAGTTTATACCCAGGCTCTGGACATGCTCCTCCGTATAGGAAAATGAGTGGTGGTAGAAGAGAGGTTATACATTTTTCTTTGGAAACATGATTGTTTGAAATGTTACAATTCAGAAAAATGGCATTACTGTTACAGCGTGATAGACTGTGGATATAAATGAGGCAATGTTTGTGGAGAGAGATAATATCTTTTTATTAGACCTAACTGATGTTGCAAAAAACAAACAGCCTTTCAGATGCAAAGGACATTTTTTGAGCCTGAAATAAAAGTAGTGCCTTTATTATTAAAGGCGATTGAATGGTTGCTCTGAATTTAACCTGATTATGTTAAATAGCTAGACTATCTGGGTGAGAATGCAGTTGGTACCTGTGGAGGAAAAGAGTAGTATCAGGAAGAAGTTGATAAGGCCATTAGCTCCTATAGGGCACAGAGAGAAAGAGACAGGTAATTCAGAGTCTGTGAAAGATGAAGGGGCCTGGGAAGGAAACTACAACATGCCATAAAACCAATCCCTCTACCGTGATTTTCAGTGCTCGGTGGAAGTGCACATGGCAGTTCCTGCACGCCTCTTCTGAAGGTGCTTCATGCAGCTCTCTCGAGGATCAGGCCTGAGCAGTCACAGCTGGAGGGGCTCTTCTGCGAAAAACACCTGGGAAAACTGGGAATTTCTGTCCTTTCTGTTCCATGGGAACCTATGTGAATTTTACCAGTTCGTGGTTATTGCTCGGTTTGACTGTCATGAGAACAGCGTGAGTATCCGTCCCACTGGCTGATGCGTGCTTATGTGGTACCCAGGACTTTTGACGGTTCTGCAGTCATGCATTTACCATAGTGGCCATGGAGATGCGTTGACAAGTCTCTCATCTATTTCTCAAACAATGTAAAGTTCACAAGCAGACAATTTCACAATTTTCACAATTTTTTTTTTTTTTTGGAAGAGTGGTCATTTGGTCTGGAGTCTTACTTAAGCAAGTCTATCACCAACATTAAATTGGACTCTGTGATTCTGTCTAGCCAGGCAAGTATTGAAACTTTGCTAGGACAGAGATTCATCACTTCTCTGGGAAATTTGTTCTGGAATTGCCCTATGCCTGTGGTGAGTAAGTTATTTTTGATGTGCACTCTCAACCTTCAGAGCTTGGTTTGTGGCCATTCCACGTTTCATACCATCTGCAACCTGTGACAGGAGTTTGGCTCTACTGGCTTTTTAATTCTCCTTCAAGTAGTTGTAGATTGCTCCCAGATTCTCCCATTATTTTTCCCTTCATCGGAGTAAATAAGACCAGGTCAGACAATCTGTCCTTATTGGCTGTATGCCCTAGGCCTGAGACTCACAGTGCCCTCCACCAAACCTGTTTCAGCTCTCAACACCGTTCTTTAAAACTGTGGGTAGTAATCCAGGTGTAGCCTCACATCCACCCTTACTTCTTCAGTTTCCCAATGTATCAAAAGCCCACATCCACTGCTCTCCCCTCATCCATCCACCCCATCATCCAGGTCATCAGTCATGTTGGCCAAACAGAGTCATGAAAAGACTGGAAGGTTTACGCTGGAAATGAATTTTGAAGATCACAAAAGTCCAATATCCCACTCAGCAGAGCTAATTTCAGCGCTGAAATCAGCTTGGTCAGGATCTTATCTAGCTGAGTTTTGAGTATTTCTGATTACCAATTTTTTTTTGGTATAACATATATTCCTCCAGTGCTTTTCCTGGGCACCTCCAAGAAGCGCCTGGCTTTGCATTCTCTATGCTTTCCCATGAGGTATCAGGAATCAACAGTATGATCTTACCATAGTGCTCTCTTCTGCAGCTGAACGAGCACAGCAGTCTTGGCCTCCCGGCGTGTTGCTCCAGCCTCCAATCTCTCTAGCGGCCCTCTGGAAAACTCACTGTAACATTTCAGTGTTTCCATGTCCTGAGGGCAAAGAGGAGAAAGAGTGTGGCCAAATTCACGTTATAGATGTGGCCTCCCATGTTTCAAACGGGCAAAATAATCACCCTCTTCAGTCTACCAGCTGTGATCTTTTACTGTAGCCAAGAAAGCAGTTTGACTTCACGACCATGATTTGTTTTGTTAAATATGTGTACTGCTCCTGATTACCACCTTGTTTCCCATGTATTTGGAAATGGATGCGCTCTGTTGCCTTAAGTACGGAAATGGGCTGACCACCCCTTGAAGTTGGGTGTAGCATCAACTTTATACCGGTCATTAGGGACCTCCCCTTTTCAGAGAGGACAGCAGCCTCACAATCACATCAGCCACCTCTTGGAGCTCCTGCTGAGGACCCCCATCCAGTTCACAGATTTCAATATACTTGTAGTCCCTAAACTGGTCCTCCCCTTTGCCAGTTGTACTAGTGTGTGCGGAGGTCTGGGAACAGGCTTCGCCTGAGACAAAAAGACATTGAAGACTTCAGTCCTTTCCACACTGTCTCCTCATTCAGAAATGGACACACATTTTCTGAGTTTCCTTTTATTTCTACTATGCTTGCAAAATTACATTCTTGTTGTTCTTTATGTCCCCCTCCAGCTCTAGCTCCAGCTAGTTTTTTATCTTTTTGATTTTGTCCCTACATGTTTGAGCAGTATTTTTATATTTTCCCTTTGTTGGTTGCCCTCATTTCCGCTTCTTATGTGCTTTGCATTTTAGTTCGTTAAGAAGCCCCTGACTTAGCCAGGCAGCCTTCTGCCAAAACTTCCAGTCTTTCTGGACAAGGGACTGAGCAAGTGATGCATGTTGATCTTCAGGAAATTTGTTCTGGCCAATGAATTCACTGAGATTTGGGGACTGTTTTGAGGATGCATGTGTGTGCATGCAGGGTAAAAGTTTCAGGAATCTCTTTTTCAAAGGAGGAAATATATTTTTTTTCAAGTTAGATGATAATTTGGTATTAAATTTCAAAGCTATGATGCTGCCTAGACAGTTGTGCACAACTATTGAAACATTTTTAGTAGAAACATGTTCGCATGTGGCAGCATTTGGTATAGCAAGTTCTGCCCTGCGTCCTATTTTATTTGCCCTTGCAGTTTTCTTTCCCTTGTGTTTACACATAGGTTTTCATTTTGAGTCTCAGTGGCTTGCGAACAAATAAAGATGTTCCAAAGGTATTCCATGTGTAAGACTTGATTTTTCATGGTGGATTTTCTACAAATTAAATTAAAAAAAAAAAAAAGATCTGAGAGTGAAAAACACAAGTATCTAAAAAATCACTTCTGAGCATGATTCTATCTGCAGGTAAGTATGAGCAAACTTGAATCAAGCCTCAACCTTTTCATAATACCCTCCTGCACCCTTACTCACAGACCAGGTAACAGCATTGTCAGAATGACAATGTAGATGTTTTGTTGCATTCAAGAGTGTTTAATTTAAATAAATAAGAATGGTTTTGTTAATATTCTTTACCAATGTCTACCTGGGACACTGGGTTTTTTGTTTTTTATTTAGGGGTGGAGAGGGTCCACTTAATTTAGTCTCTCTTCTATTTTGAAGATATCCTCACCTTAGCTTAACCCACTCAACCTTTTATTCCGAGCTGAAATTTCCTTGACAGAAAGAAAAACCTGCAACATGAATCTGGGGACCACTGTAGCCCACATTATCATATAAAGATTCTTGGTGTAGCACAAGTCAGGATTTCATTTTGTTTTCATTTTAGTATCAATAGGTTTCTATCGCTACTGATTTTCTGTCCACTGGACTTGGTGTTGTTCTTCCCTGATCACTCTCATTCCAGTGGTTGCATGAATCTGCCCAGTCTTGTCACAAGGGTGCCACAGCTAGAGACGACTGTTCTCTTACCACATATTAAAACACAGACCAGCTACATTCTCACTGCACCTACCCTGTTTAGGAACAGTGTAAAAGCCCTTCGAAATGTATTTCAGGGTCAAAGAAGTGATGGTCTGCCAGGAAGAAACTTAGTGTCAGACTTCAAGTGATCATTTCCTGTCTGGGTTGGCTGCCAAAACTCCAACAAAGCCAAAAACTTTGAGGAGAGCAGACCAGATGGCATATGGGCTTGCAGACCTCTGTTATGAAGCTGGTCACAGCTGATTTGCTGATGCCAAATTGTTGTGCTCTAACGTGGCCACCTTGCAGAGACCATATATACCAGTCCCAGTACTTGGTGGGAACCAGAAAGGAATGCAAGGCCCCTCTTGAAGCTGGAGCCATCTGGCTTCATTTTGCATTCCGCAATTAGCAAGCTGGTATTGGTCATCCCGGGTCTGAAGGGTAACTCAGTCCCACTAAGGGGTCTTCAGACAGCTCTACCAGGAAAATGGCTGGCGCGAGCTGAAGTGTCCTTCAAATCAACTAGTTGCTTGACGCTGTTTCAATGTGATGTACAATCTTTTCTGTGAGCTCTTTGGATTTTCCAGCTCCACCTATCAATCTCACAACCTTCATTCAGTATCAAGGGACTTTATGCAAGGTTATGTCAGAGTGGCACAAGGCAAGGACACCACTTGGGTGTAGGGCGAACGCAAGGAGTCCTTTCTGGGAGTACTGTGTAAGGGCCTGGGGGGCAGGCACCAGGCTCGCCCATGGGTGTGAGATGGGAATACAGATGAGACACAGCAGGTCCCCGGGATGAACGTGGATCAGCATTGCTGGGACTGACACAGTCTCAGCTTCCCTGGAGCGGTGTTCTTCGGAGGACTTTGGGAGCTCTGTCAGAAAGCTCTCGCTGGAGGCTTTTCTCAGGGTTATGCACTCAAAACTTGTTCACTCTGTGCTTTGTGCTCTTGTCTTTCCTCCACCCTTCACTGACCTTCGCAGCGTGTCTCGCTTCCTCAGCTTCTCGTTCACAGTCGCAGTGCAGAGGGGCTGTAAATCTCTCCTGCCGTGGGTTCAGAGCCTGTGTTTTTCCTTCAACTGGTGACACGTGCTGGTGTTGAGCAAAGGCTGATATTTTCAGGTCCTGGTTCTGTAAGACACCTTAGCTACACCTTACACCTGGTTTCAATGAAAGCTAATGCTTATGTCCCTATTATAATATTAATCAAGGGCAATTCTGTCTTTTCTCACTGCTGTTGAGATGTAAATAGATAGATGAAGTAAACTGAATGGTTTAAAAAAAAAAAAAAGAAAGCTTTTGCAATGTAATACTGCACAGTTAAATTCCCCAGAAAGGCAGAATTTAACCTAGCAGATTGACTGTGCCATGATACAAATACACCGTTCCTGCGGTTTCTAGTACTCTGTCAACATGATTTTTTAACCACTACTCTACTTCCCTACCCAAGGAAAGCTCATGCGCTTATGGATCACAGTTCACAAAATTACTGCTTACCTATCCGCAGCTGTGATGCGGAACATATCAAAATGACACAATAAATCAAAAATGATAATAAATGTCCAGTCCCACTATCATATCACCTAATCATAAATTCTGACTTTGTGTGTTCTTTAAAAGTTTATCGTGTATTTATCCTGTAGTCAGGCTACAGTGTCTTTTCTGTTAAATTAAAACAAAAAATATCATTCATTTCCATCTCTAAATCACCACACAGGTCAAATAAGAAGTTAGGACAATTCTATGTGTTAAGGATTTTGTAAATGTAAAAGGAAAAACAAATTATGCTGTTCTCAATTAAAACTAAATATGCCCTTTATTCAGCCATTGCCCCCCTTCCTTGGGCCCTTCTATAGACATTTTTGATTGCTTGGCATGACTAACACTTTGTGTATCTATAAGACAATATGTGCTGGAAAATCCTATTAGTTGTTCTGTGGAAAAACTAAAAACATGCCAGATTTTGAGATCTTTTCACTAATTTGGTTTCTTTTAAAGAGGATTTAAAAAAAAAACACATTAGAATATATTAATGAAGGCAATCCAAAACTGCTTTTCATCAAGCTTGCATGTCATTCTGGGCAGAGATAATTGCTTTCTACATTTATTTAAGGAATGCCTCAAATTGTGGAAGGCTGGTAATTTGAAAAGCTATCTTAAAAAACTCAGATGCAGAAAAACAAAAAGACAGAGAAACTCTTACAGAGTAAGCAGTACCATAGCATTCTCAAAACCCAACTCTCTCAGATGCTCTCAGAAAAGCACGCTGGAGGAAAAGACTGAACTCACAAAATAAGTGATTTACAATCTCTTATTCTCATAAAACAACTGTTGTTTTTCTTGCCAGCTAGAACCTAGAGCAAATTCAGTAGGCCAGTGAGCTAAAAATGCGGTACAGATGTATTTCCACAATCACAGCCAGAAAAGTCCTACAGCTGGGAATATCTAACTTTGTTCTGCAAGGTATTAGACTACTTTTGAAATAGCTAACACGTATATGTTGAATGAAGTGGTACTTTAGAAGTGTCTTTTCAATGTACAAAAAACACAGAAAGCACCTAGAGATAGGGAAAGCCTTAGAATTAATTTTGTTGGATTCTTTCCCTTCATTTCATTTGCACTTTCTCTGGCACTCGTCTCCTTCTAAGTAACATGGGCGCTACCAACCAGTGTAATAAGCAAGACTGTTTTGGTATGGTTCATACAGATTTTTTCCTAAGAGATGCAAAAATCTTTCCTACCTCTATACTCTGCATGTTCAACAGACAATGCCTGAATCCCAAAACTTTCCTCTCAATGTCAGAGTTTTTAAAAAAAGAGACCGCTTTAGTATTGTTTTATTGTGTGTGTCAACAGGGTTTAATTCTCTGTCATACATTCAGCTGCTGAATTTGGGTTTGTGAAAAAATGATCAGTTCATCTGGTGTGAAATATTTGAACCAGAGTAATGATAACAGAACAGCAAAACCAAAAATCAAAACATAACCCAAACCAAACATTTCCCTTCAGTTCCTGAAACTTCACCAGAGATATTTTTCTTTTGAGCCATCATGCTTTGCTGAGGTTCTTTCCTGTACCCCGTCCCCGTTTACAGTTTCAGTTCTTTCATATTATAAAGCTATTTGTGTTGCTTCAGATCCTGCTGATTTCTTATTAGTGCACCTGCAGATCTTTAAATCTGCCATCACAGAGGCCCAATGAGCGACTGATTGCTTTGCAGATTTAAAGCCACTTTCTTTTAAGGTACCTAAAAATGCAGATGGGTATCTGGTGGGATTTTCAAATGCATATCATCACCTAGCTCCAATTGCTTTTATCATTTCTCTTGCATTTTCAAAAGATAGTTTTATCACTTTGGCAGACCTTCAAGGTCAGGCTGATATACAAATTAAAAACACAGGGGAAAATTAAAATGCATCCCTGCAAAGCTGATCATATCTGAACTTTGGTGCTTCTATTTATGCACTGTTAAAAATGGAAATGCCCTACTTCTGTTAATCTGTACTGTTTACCTAATAAATAACTTGCAACTTATTTCTAGTTCTAAAATTACTTCCAGCTCTTATACTTTCTCGTGCTATCCAAGCTCCTGCAGAGCTGCAGCATTGTTCAGCCTGACTCAAAACCCATATGAAGCAGCAAAAGAAGATATAAGTACATTGCTAATCAAAACTGTGCTTATTAAATCACTAGAAAATGTCAGTCTACAGATGACAAAGAGCTGTGG
The DNA here is from genome assembly GCA_032275445.1 of Crypturellus soui. Taxonomy (NCBI): domain Eukaryota; kingdom Metazoa; phylum Chordata; class Aves; order Tinamiformes; family Tinamidae; genus Crypturellus; species Crypturellus soui. Next base: position 653,716 of record JAUBNY010000534.1, on the reverse strand, counting down.
TAATTTGAAGCGGGACTGAATATATGCCAAATTTTGGCATGTATCATAAAGAGCCAGGATAAAAGCCTACACTCAGCAAATGCATAAACATGTAATTGGAATCTCTCACAACAGTAAGAGCAGATCTATGATTACGTTTGTGCAGAATAAGGTCATAAAAATGCACAGGTTCTTGTAAAGTCTCATACGGGACAACTAATGTGAACAGTCCAGTCAACTGCAGTCTCTAGGCTACTGAAGTGGGCAGAAAATTAAACCTGACTTAGACCACCAGACCTTTATGACAAAAATTGCTCTTTTTGCAGTGTGCAAAGACAGTGCCTCACAAGCCCCCTGCTTCTTAACTGATGAATAATTACCATCCCATTTAATTTTGTATAGAATCTCTGAAACACTGTGTTAGGTCCTGGGCGCAGTTTCGGCTGACAGCTCCTTTACCATCTCCCCGTGCCACCTTCTATTTTCTCTTCAGCCTGTCAGGGAGGAAACTCTATTGAGCTTGGCAGTAATCAAGCACTGAATGAAAGAGATTAATACAACCAAGCATAAAATATTAATGCAATTGAGCAGAGCAGCCCAATTGCACTCCTGTCTTCAAACATAACGTGCTCATGTCCCTGCAATATTCAGGACTGCAGCTCTTCTTTTAGCTTGGTATCCTAAGGAAATGAGTGTCTGGGCCTTCAGACACGCATACTCATCTCCCTCCAAACAATGTTGAACAACACAGGCCAAATTCAGTCCTGTTTAGTAAAGAAGCAATGGTTTCAGAATATTAAGCACTGGATAAGAAGAAAAACTATCACCTGTCTGGGAAAGGCTACAGTGAACCTGCAGCTCCCGAGGCAGCAGCTCTCTCCCTGGCACCATACGAACACCCATGCTTACCTGGAAACCTCTACTTTCCAATAGGTTTAGGACATCAGTATTTGAGGAGAAAGATTTTGCTCAGAAATACAAGAGGAGGTTTCTTTTCAATTGACAATTTCATTTTCTGAAAATGCCAAAGAGGTGAGAAATTCTGCATTCAATTGGGGCAGAAAACATTGCTGTACTAGGTATTTTATTCCCAGGCCTCTAGGGCGTGATTTTAAAAATAGTTACTGCAAAACACATGTGCAAGAAGAGCTCCTTCCTAGGGGATCTTTCACCCCTCAGCCTGACGGTTCCTCACGTCCTTCTTCAACTTCCTTGCTCTCACACAAGATGGTGGGTAATAAATCACCTCTGCCAACGGATAGTCAACTCCATATGCCCCCACAAACGCTAACAGCTACCAATTAATAAAGGAGAAGAGGCAAATGCTCTTTTGCTACCTGTTGCCATAGCATTTAATAGACTCTGCTCTCCCAAACCCCACTGTTTTCCATCCCTCCCACTCCCCGAGTGCTATTAGTAGAGAATAATGGTTCCCAGGCTGAGGTCTACAGATTGCCAGTGGTCTGCAAAGACTCGCTTTGAAAGGCCTCCTAATTGGCAGCATCTCCGGCTGTCCCTGGCTGGAGCAGGGTATTAATGCTTCCTCCCTCGCTAGGTGAAAGCAGGTATATTCTTTAGCATGTGAAAGGACCACATTAGGTCCAGCTGCTACTTGCTGGTCTAGAGGACTAATGGCAGAGGAGTTCAATAGATGAATTTCTTGCCTGAGCAGTAATCTGTCACTTCAATAAGAAGTTATATCTGGAGACAGCACTTCAAAATATTACCAGTTCCTGTTAAAAGCTTTCCATGCTATGAAACCAGGACAAAATATTTGTTTTGCCACATATTTTCAAGCCTGCTTACAGCATTTTCAAAAAAAATACAATGGCAGTATATTTGTGGATTTTCTTTTTTCATTTCTGTGTGTATGTTTGCTGAACGTCAACTTCTACCCAGGGAGAGTGCTATTTATTTGAAGGAAGCTTATTGCTGAAAGTCAAGGTAAATCTGACAGATATTGAGACTTCAAGATGGAGAAAAAAGAGGTAGTTGTTGCTGCTGTGTTCAATGGCACCATGAAATGCCTATTCTACAGAACTGGCTTACATAGGAAAGATTTATCCAGTTATGTGGTAGGAAAACCAGATGCAGGCCTGTTTTCTGTATTTATTCACTGAGATCAATCCTTGCTACTGTTTTCTATTCAGAAGATGTAAGCATTTTGAAACTGGTATTTTATCTTAATTACATGTGCACAGTAGCAAGAATTTTGTTAGAAGTACTTGTTACAAATAAGAAATACTAAAAAAGACCAGCAAATACTTGATTCTTTTCACTAGCAGAGAAAAATGGACAGCATCTAACTGTGTATTTTATAAGCCCATTTTATTATTCTGAGAACATATCTAATATAACCGTAACTCTTATCAATGGAGTGCACTATATTCGCCACTTTGCATGAAGTAATTCGCTCCTCTAATTTTTCAATGTAGCATATGCCTAACCTTTTAGACTACAGATTATTTTGAGCCCCCTTAGGAAAATATATTTTTGTGTACCTGTGAGCAAGTAAAATATTTCACATCTTAAAATGCCCATTTTAAAGAAAAAGACAAAAGACATTATGATCCTCTAAAATTCTGACTTTTTTTTTATTTGTTTGCTCTATATTAAATGAATAATTAGGCAAAGAACTGGCCTTTTTCTTCCAAGTTCTATGATGGAATTTGGATGCATAAATGCAGCTTTTCCCTTTGCTGTCAACAAAGTAGTGTTCTTGGCAGTGAGAGCATAGGATGGATGGATTTCCCTTCTTTTCTCATCCAATCCTACTTGTGTTTTTTTATGTCTCTGATTCCCTTTTTGTTGCACAATGATTTCATTCACTTTCCTGTGTTTTACCATAAAAATTCCTTGATATTTCTCTCTTTATTTTCCATTTCTCCTGTCCCTCATTCCTCTTCACCTTTAGGTCTCTGTCTTTCAATGTCATGTTCTTTTCATCGTCGTCGTCGTTGTTGTTGTTTGTCTTGTTTTTTAATCTTAAACCCTCAGTCCCTTGGGCATTGGAGCTCCTCTGTGCCTCCTGCAGCTACAAATGGGCACTGCATGTCATGAAAAGCCCAGGCAGGCAAGCGCAGGAATTAACCAGCTTCACTATATCAATTTTTAAAAGCCAGCTATAACAAATGCTGAGTGCCCTCATCAAATCTCAGATGCAAGTGCCAAATGTAATATTTTGGTCTTTCAGTCAGCCAACTTTGCTGGAAAGATTAGCTGTATACAAGACAGCTGCTCAGGAGAAAAGGCCACCGGTCCTACCTCCTTTTAACCTTTGAACCAACAAAGAAACATGGGAGGTATCAAGGCATGCACAGGGTACTACAAGTGGAAGTAAAGCACCTACTCGTCACTTGCAGCTGAAGTCCATTAAAGAAAAGGTTTTAACTGTGTTGAAAATCTCTTATAAAAATTATGAGATGGACTGATAAATTATCACAAAGGAATAAAACCATACACCAAATTCAGACCATCTTTGCAAAATCCTGTCATAGTTAAAGACTATGGTAGTGACCGCTCCCCATGGAAAACTCTGCTTTGCCGGCATCCCAGACCCAGTTTTGGGCACAAGAAGCCATGAAAAAAGATGAACTCCATAAAACTCGAGAGCCCTCTTTTTCCTGTTAAATACCTGCCTTCCTGCTGGATGGTTTTGGTGCAAAATGGTGGTGGCTGCTCTGGCTGCCAGGATGGTGGGAGATGCCCTAGTTCCCATCCCTAGCCGGGGGCAACCAAATGGCGCCGGGAGAAACGTGCCGCTTCGAGAAGACAACATCCTCTTACCAACCTCTTCATGTAGCTGCAGGGCAGTTAATCTCCTGGAGTCCTTCCTTTCAGCAGAGCAACGCTTGCTGCCACCCCCACAAACGGCACAGTATCGAGGGCAGTCCCATAAAATTGCTGTCACGAGTCATTCAGCCTCCTAATGAGTTACAGCGTTGCCCTTCTCATGCCAGGAGCTCCTATTACTTTGAGTGCTTTAAATCCAGAGGCCAGCCTCCTGCATGGCAGATATTGTACTGCCGTCTAAGTCATTCCGTGCCCTGGGGTTGTCTTTAAAAAGAAACTAAACTTCCAAAATGACAAAGAATAATTTCTGGAGCATTGTGAGTAGACATAACATGCTGACATTGAAGAATTAAAAATCAAGTCACATTCTAACAGAAGAGGAGAAAACTCTTTATCATCTGCTGATAAAGGAAATATTTCCTGCTGCCTCTCTCTTTTTTTTTTTTTCCCTTATGCTGAATATTCAAGCTCAGTTTTCAATTAAAATGTTTCACTTATTTCTGCTCACTACTTAGAAATAAAAGGAATGTGTTGTATCGATTTGAAAAAAAAATGCTTGAAAAGCACAGGACTGTCAAAATTAGTTCATTAGGGCTCCATTCAAATGATGTTTCTTGCTATGGTAAGCAATCGAAGTTGCTTAAGGCTTTTGAAATAAAATTGTTAATTGTTTGCTTTTTTTCTTCTTCTTCTTCTTTCTGATACATTTTTGCTTTGATAGTTTGGGAACACAGTGCTAATTGAAAACCTTTCAGGGGAACTCAATCTTACTCTATAGTTTGCAAAGCCGAGACAGACATTTAAACAAAGTGAAATGGAACACGTCCAGTCCGGGAAAGGCTGTTATTCATTACAGCAGGGATTTCGAGCACCACATGACCACCCATCTCTAAAATCCTCATTATCTGCCTGAAGTATCTGTCAAAGTATGTTTTCTCTATACAAGTTGCTAGGAAAGGAAATCGCGGGGACTAATCAGATATTGTTGTTGCAAACACTTGATGGAAGAGATAGAAAGGGAAAATGATCCAAGAAAGAAGGGGGGAAAAAAAAGGAAATATGGGGAAGGAATAAGTAACTGACTATTCTTTGGGAGGTATAGAAAAAGGCAGAGCAGAACACCGAAGCCGAAAAGCAGAACCAAGATGGTGGTGGTAGCAACAAAGCAATGAACACTGAAAATATTCACCGTTTTTTGTGGGCGAAGAGAGGGCAGAAGAGGAGAGAAAATGTCTGGAAGAACATACAAAAATGTGCTGTTAAAAATATCATGGTTTCTGAGAATTAAAGACTATTTCCAGAGGCTAAATGGATGAGCTATTTCTCTGCAGCGTAGGTCAAACAGGTTCGAGGTACATGGGAGATTTTTAAAGGTGAAAATTCAGAGCAGGAAGATTGAAAGCGCAGAACTGTTGATTTTTGAATAACTGTGTGCACTCATCATGTAGCTGTGCATCTACCTGGTATATAAAGTAACTTAAAGGGCAAGGGCAGTGGGTGGCTGCGTACTGAGGGGGTAGCACGTACACAGGATATCTGTGGTTCCTTTTCAGCTCTGGAAGCACAAATATCATAGCTTTGTTTAACAGCATCAGAAGAACCAAAACTGACTACTCTGACTCTGAAAACATCCTGAAGTTAAAACAAAGGAATAAATAAATAAACAGGAAATGAAAGGAAAAGAGTAAATTGCATATAAAAGGAGATCTTTCTTTAATTGTTTCAGTTTTAATTATTTCGAGTTGCTGTGACTAACCCAAGCAAATGCAATTTAGAAACATTTTCCCCTTCCACACAATCTTTATTGTTAATCTGCTATTCTCTTTCCTATATGGTGTTAATGGATACACCAGCTAGTGTGTTTTATGATACATTTAAACCAGACAACTGGAGAAATAGCCATCAGAGTAGTTGTCTCCAACACAAAAACAGACTTAATAAAATGAGAACAAATAACAGTGCTGGTAATTAGCCTTATCGTGTGTATTCTGGCAAGATAGGTCAAGAGGTTATTGGCCTGTATATATATGAACTGATTTTCTCTAATACAGTTTCTCACCTGATTTCCCACAGGTTTTTAGAGGGTTTTTGTTTTGGAGGAAAGAGGGAAGGAGGGAGAGCTGAACAGAGAGCTTCAATATGCCAGACACAAAAAATACGTTACTAATAGGAGAATCTGGTCCCCTTACCAAGTGGTCCTTTATGCCAACAAAGAAGGAAAGAACCTGCCAGCATCACAGAGGATGAAAGGTTCAGAGATTTCACTGATTCTCCAGATATAGGAATACTAGATACTAGATTCAGAGATTTAATCAATTCTATCCAGATGTGGAGCCACAGGGAAGCCACGGTTGCAACTGCTATATATTAATATAATGCCAAACTTCAGTTAGGATTTTAAAACTTATAGATCTGTTACTGGGGATTTTCTTTTGGTTGGGGTCAGTGTAAAACTTAGGCAGCTTTGAGCATTCTGATGCTCGCTGACTATAACCAGATTAGAACTGAAATAATAAATATAAAGAAAACAGTTTTAAATCATTACATAGGCAATTCTCCTATCCTGACAGCTCCACCTGACCTTACGGGATCCTTTAAGGAGTCCTTTTCCTAACAACAAAAGAACAAAACTTCCAGTTTACCTGGTTATGTAAGGAAATGAATCTGGATTAAATTTAGGCAAATTTAGGTTTGCAAGACATTTCTTTTATGCATAAACTCTAATTCTGGAATAAGAGAATACACTTTCTGTGAGTTAATGCAGCAACTGTGTGGAGAGTTAGTCTAGAATAGCTATGGTAGTTAATTTCCCTTGGTACACATGCCCCAAACAGAAGGAATCATCTTTTTTTATAAATGGAAAATAACAGGTATTTTTTTCCATACACTATATCTTCAGAAACTTTGGACCTCCATCTATTCAAGATTCTTTTTTTCTAGAACACATCCAGAGTATAAAAGCTTGTCTGTATTCATGTTCTTACTTCCTTTCCTTTGTTTTTGTAACAATACTATGAATATCACAGAGTGTCTTGATAATGTACAGTATGAGAAACATCTCATGGCCCAGTAAAATACAAGCTATTTCCTAAAATAAACATTGCAGAAGAGTAGCCTACAGGCACACAAGGTTTAATTACAAGTTTAATGAATACGGTGAATTCAAAACAAGGCAAAAAACCTTTCACTGATGAACTTTGTGTTGTATCTACAGTACTGTGAATTTACTTAATGCATAAAATGGTGCTGAGTTTCAGCAATGGATTTTTGAAAGTTGTAGCCTATTTTAATATCCCCTATAGAAACCAGGCAAAACCAGACTGTTATTACACAGCAGCCTTATTCAGATGACGTTCATGTTTCTTTTTTTTTTTTATCATTTTACAGAAAACAGTCAAAAGAACTAGATTAAATTTGGAAAATATTCTCATTGTTGTAAGGAAACATCCTGGAGGACGAATGAGCTATTGACATTCTCTCCTCAAGCAAGAAGCTGTCCCAGGAGATCCATAAGAAACAAGAAATAACAACAAAGACTGAAAAACAAATTGATGAAACCAGAGATAGCTGCAGACCTGTAAATAGCTTTTCACACTGTCGCAGTTACTATTTGAATTGAATAGTTTAGATTTGCAAATTGATGGAGAAATTTATTCATTTCCTTAAAAAAAAATCTTCGAGAAGAGCAGATTTTACATTAAATCATTTTTTTTTTTTAAAAAAAAGAAATACAAATGCTTATATTTAGTCAACAAAATCATACCTAGCATAATATTAAGGAGTGTTGAAGGGACTAACTATGGCAAAATTTGAACTACTGCTTTTAATACTTCAGCTGGGACCCATTGTTTCAGGGCCCGTAATTTTGTTTTCGAATGTTTTTGATAGGATTAGACTGTAAATCACCCAAGCATGATAATTAGCATCTTTTCTAACCTGCTTTGCATCAGTTCCATGTATCAATACTCTTTGGCTTAGTTTGTTAATCTCACATTGGTTCTGTTTACAACAGTGAAAATTCTAATTCATTACACAGAGGATCAGCAATGTTAAAGAGCATTATACAGGCAGGTGTATTTAAACATACACACCATTATGGCAAATTTGGGACATCAAAGAGCTTGTTACTATTGAAGCCTTTAGCAGAGATGAAAAAGCAACTATTTCATGAAAATTATTTGAAACCTAGCAGGAATTAGTTTTTGCTGTCAAAAGCATCCCTTCTGCATCCATTTTTCCTCTCCTTGCTGCAGACTTCTGTTGATATGCTGGTTTCAGTTCTAAGCCTCAGAATCGCTGTGACTATTCCCCTCCTCACAAAGGGCACCCTCACGTAAGAAATCTTCTCAACGTCCCCAAATATTATAAAGAAACAACAATTATGTCTAATTGCTCACTCCCAGCACACTTATTTGTGGCCTACAATTTCAAAAGAGTGAATAGAAGACAGGTGCATAAAATGGGCTTAATGAGAACACCAGCCCTTAGCTGTAAATTACTACTTTTACAAGCTGTATTTTATTTTTAAAAGTGACTATGTTGTTCATAAAAGATATAAAATTATGAGGACTAGAAACTGAGTTCTTTTATTTTGTCCTAGAAAAGGCGCAACATACTGCCAGTAGCATTGAAAGCTTGCTAATGACATAATATTAATATTCACTAATACCTGATGGGGCGAATTAATATTGTCTGGCATTAGCTGTAACAAACACTGAGTCCCATTGTCTCCCTTAAGAGTTTCATTTACCTTCTGAGTTTTGGTCACTTGCCATTATGGTACATAATTTCTACTGTGATTATTACTTTTCCATCCCTAAAGGAACAGCTTTTTCCTGATCTGTTTTTCCTTTTGCTCTTCTCATCTCTTAAGCAAACATACCATCCTCTCCTGCTCTTCCCTTGCAGGCAAATGCTTTATACAATCCTTCATTCAAGATTATGTTTCTACTTTTTGTCTCTCTCAAATAAGGTCCCTTCTTTCACTGTAAGAACATTTCCCTTGCCCCTGTCTGTGGCCCCTGTCAATTATGAATTTTTCCTCAAGGGTCCCATCTTCAAGTCTTCCCCTTTCACCTAGCAAAAGACAAAACTCTCCGGTCGCACGTCCATGTCTTCCTCTCCTCCTCAGCACTAAGCATAGGCTAGTGAATTAGAAGAAGGCAAATCCTGTCCATCTACTGGCTTTTTTATGCCACATTTTGCAGGTTGTCTCTGATAGTCAGTTGAATGCTAGATCAGACAACACGAGATGAGAGGCAGAGCAGCTGAAAGCAAAAAAGCTTTAAGGTGTGTTGGGAGGCTTGCCTTTTAGCCACAAATAATTCCTCCTTGCTTTCGTCATGCTCCTCTTTGAGCATTTCTGGCTACTCTGCGGCCTAGGGTCAGATCTGTAGACACAAAAACTTAATCTTCACCGTCGTGGTGATGCCTGAAACAAAAGCATTCCCTCACCTTCAGAGGATAAAAATGTATTTTGATCACTGTTAATCAGAGCCAGATTCAAAAACACTTCCCAAGAGGTAAAAGTCTCTGCATTTTTTATCAGCGATACTGAGATTCTCTTAACATATTTTTTTATTATTATTTTTATTACATAGTTGTCTACATAAGAAGTGGCTACTCAGGGAGCTGAAAGCCCCAAGGATATTCTCTTCTCCAAGCCATGAGATAAGATGTAGGAACTACTATCCAAAGTTCCATGGCTCATGCTACTGGTGTTGACCTGAGTGGTTGGAAAAATACAAAGCTTGTCCCCAGGTTTTTGGAGTCAGGCATTAGTCCTCAACCAAAAAGAAGTACTGAATTACTAGGAGACTGGTGAGGCCTGCAGCTTGGTCTAATATGACCAACTTTCGCACAAAGTCCTGGCTACTTCATGTGGCTACGAATCTCCCCGTCAACCTTGATGCTGGATCACAATGTGTTTAAAATTAATTAAACTGGAAGTGTATATATATATATATATATAATATATATGTGTATACAGATTATATAAATATGGAGAGCAGCTCTGCTGAGAAGGACCTGGGCATCATGGTGGACGACAGGTTGACCATGAGGCAGCAGTTGCCCTCGTAGCCAAGAAGGCCAATGGGGTCCTGGGGTGCATTAAGAGGAGCGTCTCCAGCAGGTCGAGGGAGGTGATCCTGCCCCT
>JAUBNY010000534.1:632350-643688 GCA_032275445.1 Crypturellus soui | reverse complement strand
TGCAGGGGGGTTGGACTAGATGACCTCTAGAGGTGCCTTCCAACCTTAGGCATTCTGTGATTCTATGATTCTATGATATGAGTGTGTGTGTGCTTATATACATATATATATATGTATAACAGCTTCCTGTGTTTTGTGCATGCAGTAAGAAAGATATTCCATTTCAACAGGTTCTTTCATCTCCTGTTCACCACCTCTGTGGCATTATAACATCATCAGCTGCACGTACATGTGTATTTATACGTATATGTGTGTGTGTGTATGCATGTGTGTTATTTTCCTCCCTATTGTAGATCATCTGTTAGAACAGTTAAGTACTTAAGGTTTACTCCTATAATAACACTGGCTACGTACACTCACATAATACACCTCCACCTCCCTTTATTAGGTTACCAGCTAGATTTAGGATCCACTTTTCTCTATGCACTACACAGACCTGACATTGTTTCTTCGACACTTCCATCTCCCAGCATAAGTTGCAATGAATTACTTCCTTTTAGCTATAGATAACCTTTCTTCAATATTTCTACCTAATTGAAATTTCTAGTCTTTTTTAAATTGTAGTCTGTCTGGATATTTAATTGCTCCTGCATTTTAAAGAGTCTGTATTCAACATTCAATATTTGATAGATCCCAAGAGTCTTGTTGCTGGCAGCAAGAACTGTCTTTTTGCCTGGTATATACTCAGGCTTAAATAATATCTTTCTAATTGCCTTTTTCCTTTAACTTAACTCTGATTGAAAAAAAAAAAGTATGTGGCATAACCTGGAAAATAAATTCCTATCCTAATTTCTTATGGCCAGCCTCTTGAGGCTTACAGAGTGTAAGGGATTGACTGACAGTATCAAGGTATTAGGAATATCTGTAGCAGGAAATGTGGAAGTCAGAAAAATGCATACTCAGTTCCCAGCTGATCCCCAGATTAACCTGGAAAAAACATTGTCATGTAGATATTTTTCACAATTCCTAGAGGATCCTAGAGATGAAAGACTTTCTGTAGGTGCAAATTTTAATAATGATCCAGCAATATTTCCTTTTCTCAGCTATTATATACATATTCTAGACTTGTAACACCCTTCTTTGCACACTGTCTCATTACTAAAAGTATGTTCTGTAACACTTTTCCTTGCAAAAGCAAGCCAAAATCAAATTCTTCTGAGCTTTATTTTGATACACATTTTCCAGATGTGGTTGTCCTCTGGTGCCAGTTTCTCCTATCTTGCTTAGCTTTCTTGGCTAAGGGGGAAATTTGTACTGCCTTGAAGGTGTCCTGTTCATCTGGAATAAGAGATCAAAGCCCCCTGAGCTTGTAAGGGTAGGAAGGCTTAATTTGAAGAATAGAAATCGTTCCAGTGTGTTCAAGAGGACTACTCCAACTCAGATTCCAGAGCTCAGGAATCAGGTGTCTGCAGGTCTTCTGCTGCTGCTGCTCAAGGGAGAGCAAGACCTTGTCTTTGTACATAGCTACAAGTGTAGTTAACTTTGTCATTCATTATTTGGAATATCATCTTTCACAGCATCATGCTTTATTGTCTATTTTACTTCATATTGATAAGGACAGTTTAGTTTCTCTTTTAATACAGTTTTGACCACCAGGAGGGAGGAGTTCTCTATAAGGTTGGATAAAGGTTAGAGATGTAATAGAAACTAACTCTAAAAGGTGCACTGTGCTCTCTAATCTGGCTTTCTGAACACTGTGACTATTAAATATCACTCCAATAATCTGTATAAAACTCAAAGTCTTACACATTCCTGCAGAAAGTCATCCTGTGTGTCATGATGGAAGAGTCCAAGGTGTTGATCCACCTTCCCTGGATCAACAAGGCCAAGGGGTTTGGATAAAAGTACTCACCAGTGGCAATGGCTGAACTGTGTCCAGGGAATCCCCACCACTCCATCCTCTATGAGGATCATCCTACCTGGCCACTGCAGCCACTCCTTCAAGTGGGCAGATATCTGGGAAGAATTCATGCAAAGTTGCAGCCCCTTCATCCACATCTTGCCTCCAAACCTGACAGCCTTGAATAGCAAGCAATGCTTCAATGCTGCAGCAAGAGCACCAGAAACCAATGAACAAAATATTAGAGAAATTAAATTTAGTCCAAGAGGGAAAGTTGCTTATTTACCCTACAGGTAAGCATCTGAATCCACAGTTTCCAGAATGATTTCTGACTGTGTGTGAAGACATAAGCATCAGCACCCCAAAGGTAACGGTCTGGGATCTAAAGGTCCCACAGCTGAGAATAACTGTGCCAGCTTGCCTCTATTCCTTCACAAAATAATCAGACCCAAAGCCTTTAAAATTTGGGATTTCATCAGATGATCAATTTTAAATAGCAAGCTGAGCTTGAGGTAGGCATGCATATGAAAAAAAAAGGAAATAATTTATTTCTGTCTTCTTCCTTGTGCTACTCAGAAGTTGTTTTAAACAGGATTATTTTGTCATTCAAGTTTCAAGGTTAAGATTGCTCCTATTTATGACTGTGACTGTAAAATCCTTCAAACCAGTAAACTATCACAGTAATTCCAGAAACAAAGGATGCATAATGAAAAAAACTGTACTGAGAATTGAGAATCCTGTGGGCCACGAGGAGTGGAATATATTAACATTCACCTCTAAATGCTTTTCTTGGTTGCTTATATTTTAAAAATGTAATAAAAAATCCTTGAACTACTATAAGAATGTGTGTTCCTCTCCTTTTGAGAAACACAAATTACTCTTTTTATTTCTTCTCTGTGAGGGTTTGCAGCAGAACAAAGGCCCAGTAAATAGTGATGAATGGCTCTTCCTTCTCACTGGGGGAGCAGCTTTGGAGAGCCCACATGCTAATCCTGCCCTTACCTGGTTGGAAGATAAATCGTGGAGGTGAAATTCTCTGACTTTCAACCCTACCAGCCTCCTCTGGCTGAATGAACCAGTTCTGCTCACATGCGAGTTGTTAAAGCATTTTGTTTTCGTCTTTCATTTTTTTGCCTTTGAAGAGGAAGCAAATTGCAACCACCCATGCCTATTATTAAGACCTGAAGAGAAAATGTTTAGATTAGAGATTGTATAAACATTCAAGCAGCAGTGTAATAAGCTCCATTTGGGAGGCAATGTAGCAAGTTCTATATTTTTTATTTGGTTCATTACTTAAAACTAAATAACAATTGCTAGTTTTATTGCTGCCATTTAACAATGCTGGGATTTTCTCTGTTGGTACTGAAGTGTAGTATGATTTCAGTTTTTTTCTCCCTGACATTTTATTCTACTAGTTTAATATTGATCAACAGATACATATTGTAATCCCTGCTTTCTGAAAGCTGTAACAAAGCAAGAAATAACACCGGGTAACACACAACCACACTGTTTTTTATTGCAAAATGAGACTTACATCTAGGACTACTCTATCCTCAGCCTGTATTTCACTTTTTACCTTGAGTAAATTACTTAATGATGGGAGGCAAACCTTTGCTAGAAGGTAATTTGATGGTTAAACGCTTAGACCAAAATTCTAGCAAAGTACACTTATTATCTCTGAAAAGGTCTGTAAAAGGAAGTGCCATCTTTTAAAACTGCTACTTCCCAATATGTTAGAATCAGATCAGTATAAAAGACTGATTTTATCATCTGTTTGTTTGTCTGTCTATATATTTCTGTCTGTCGGTTTATTTCTCCTTGGGTCACTTCTATAGAATCTAGTCCTCAAAAAAAGAGTTGCGTTTGCTCACTTATAAGTGTTTCTTTTCTTTCTTTCTTTCATTTTTCTTTTTTTTTTAAGTGGAGCACTTGCCATGGTCTCAAATTTTTGTGCAGAGATTCAGGATTACCTGAACTTGGGTTCCAATGCAGAGTGTCACAGACTGCAGCCCAGAGCAGCGCTTCATCCATAGAAGATGCTGCAGCTGGCCCAAGGATGGTTTGTGTCTGCAGCAACCGTCTGGGTCTTTCAGAATAACCACCAGGAATTTTATTATTGTCATGAACATTTCATAGATGGGAAAGTGAAACCCACCACAAGCCAACACAGATAGGGGACTGAGACTGAAAAAAAGAATGTCTGGGTTTCTTTGTCACCTTCCCTTTGGCGGAAGATACAGACTTGGACGGGGTGAAGTGGAGCACGTTTTGGCGCAGCACTGTCCGAAGAGCCTGCAGGAGAGTGCCCTGGAGGAGTACACCCACAAGCAGCATCCACAGCATGGCTGGGGGCTTCCAAGTTGACCTCAACTTTTCCTTAGGGTTTTGCAATGCTCTAAGGAACAGGGGCACTTTTACTGATGGGCAAGAAGCCAGGAGAACTGCAAGCCGGGGGTGGGGGGGGGGTGCTGTCAAAGTAGGGGTTTGGGTTTTGGTGCGCATTACTAATCAAGAAGAAGACAGCAAAGCTCAGACAGCTTGTTCAGAAGTCAGAGCTCCCAAAACTTAATTATTTTGGTCGCATATTCTAGAAGGGTCATGGAGACCCTCTTACATTTTCTATCTGAGTGTTGAAATTTCAGTGTTGGTGGTCCCAAAAACCTTGTGAAAGAGACAAAGTCATTTTTGTTCTTCACAAACTTTTGGACAAATATAGAACCATCCAAATTTCTCAGAATACATTCAGTTACTGTAACTTGGAATTGGAAGTACCCTAGAAAACAGTTTGATATGGTGCAAGAGACCACATTTTGGAAGCTACAAGAATGAGTGATTCAGTTTTAGGCAAAGAGAGATTACATGAACTGTGACTATAACTAAGAATTTGTCTCACTAAAACTGAGGCAGTCCAAGAGAGACACCCCACTACTCCTCTGCCCTAGGAGCAGCAGAGTCATTCCTCACAGGACTTTGGGGGACTGTAAATCACTTAATAAATGCAAAATGCCTTGGCACAGTCCCAGAAGAGAACAATTCTTTCTGCAAGGAGCTATCAATTTGCTTTGCAAAGAAAAAACTGGCATCTGGGATAGTCTGTAAACACCATGAAGAACAGGCTGAGAGTACAACCAAAAGCACAAACCCATTCTTGGGTAGTACAGATGGGGCCTACAGGAATATCAAACCAGAAGGATGGAATAAGTAAGTTGCTCCACCCTCTCCCTCTCTCTGTCTCTCTTTTTAGCAACCCTAAGCTTTAGAAATGCCAGCTTTTTTAATCTATGAAACCATCTGTGTAGCTTTTCTCAGTGGTATCCTTTCACTTACATCCTGTGTCATTGGTGTGTCTGTCTCTCTTGATGTTGTTGGCAGCTTCTCTTGAAGTTTCCTGCGAGCGTACTTTGAATGACAAAGAGGTGTGTGAGGGGGAAGCACAGGCAATGCGAAGGGAGTAGAGAAATGATTTTTATACATTTGTGCATATAGAAGAGACTTAGTTCTGTCTTGGTCCAATTTTTTTCCTCAGCAGTAAAATTTTAAAAACAGAGAAAACTTTGCAAAAAGATGGGTGACTTCCCAATCACTTTCCCTTTGTCCTAGAGCAGGTTCCTTGGGGAGGAAGCTGGATGCCCAGTAGAAGCCTGCCTATTGCGATATCATTGTCAGTTGCACTACTATTTGACAAATAAATCTCTATGATGCTTTCACAAGAATTATAAAAAGATGGCCCTTTGGCTAACCACATGAGGCAGAGGATGCTCTTCAACTCAGTTTTTTGAAAAAATAACAAATTCACTATTTAACTGTCATGCAGTCCTGACATTTAAATAACATCTCCTGAGTGCCCCTCTTTTTGCTCTGTCCTTTTTTTAAATCTCTCCCTTTTTTTTTTCCTGCATAACCAGGTGCCCCAAAGCCACTTAGCTGGGGTCAGAAGTCCAAAAGACCAAAATCTCTTTATCATCTCCTCCATCCTGTCAGGAACCCTCACTACCAGTTTTCCTCGAAAAATACTCATTTGATTGTTCACATTTCTCCATTGCAGCAATGGTGCTGGTTGTACAAAAGGGAGGCTCATTCCACAGTTAACCTCTCTTGCCCTTTCTACCACAGTAAAGGAGTAGGTCTCACAGTCAAGAGGCCAGGGAATAGGGTTAGCATCTTAAACATGTACACATATCCTATTCAATTTTATTCTATACTAATCCCATACCACCCAGCCTGTACCATCAGCCCTGTAACTTGGCTTTCTGTTCGGACTCCTTTTAGCCCCAGGCAAAGTCCAGCAGCAGGACAACTGTTGTCAGGCCTGCAACCCTGTTAGAAGTGAGCAGTCTCTCCACGGAGAGGCCATAAGGCAGAAACGGTGGAGGTGCCCACATGAATAGCTGTGGATCATTAGCTCTAACAATCCCCATTTCAAAGGATAATAGAGGACAAGGCTCCTTTGTTGTCTCTTTTCCCATCACTTGGAGGTTTGCAGAGCCAGGTAGTAGCTCCAGGCAGCCTGGGACATCACTATGCGGTGGCTGCAGATGGCAAATGTCCTACCCAGCACGGAGCCTGCTTACCATCCCTGCACTGATCCTCCTCGTCCTGACCTGCCAGTGGCTAGGACAGACTTCCACCGCTGAATGTGGACTTTGTTCCAGCCCCGTCTTCTTGCTGCTCCTGGCCTGTGTGGATCATGTGTTTCCACATGGCAGACCTGCACTTCTGCTGCCAGGAAAGTCGAGTGTTTAGTCTGTGTCTTCAGCTGGCAACATGCAGATGAAACGTAGACAGATGAGAAAAAATCTGGCCAGTGTACTCTCTGTCTTCAGTATCCCCAGCCCGCAGTGTTCCTGTTAGGTGCGTGCAGTCTAAGGGACTCTAGGGAGTTGGCAGGATGGATAGGCTCAAGAGGCCCCAAGTTTGGCACCTCTTCTGCTCTCTCCCCATTTTTTCCCAAAGATTTATAAGAAACTGAAAAAAAAAATAGTTAAAATGAGAATATCATCTCTCCCACTACAAGTTCTTCAAAACTCTCAGAAAATCTGGACTGGATCCCAACAGCAAGGACTTATAGAGGTTTTCCCTGTGCTGGACTTGAATCGTTCTCCGAGTTAATGGATCTAACCTCCTAAGTCCTAATGTCTAGGAACATATCCTAAAATACAGTACTATTTGTCACCAACAAGATTGATCCTAACACTTCACAATTTGCACCCTCAGAAATCTTATCCAAATTGGGTAGTCAAAAGTTGCAATTAGTGAGCACAGGGGCTGAGACTCTCTCTGCACAAGGAAAGCTTATTCCATAATGAGAATAAACTGTATTTTTCTAGTGCAAAGGACCAAACAAAAGCCCTGACACTTTGCTGTCCTGTCATATTTAGTCCTTATAGCCTGTCAGTGTTCCAAATTTTCATTTTCACCTCATGCCTTAGGTTTCTGAAGTGGAACGACCCAGGTCTCCTAACAGATATCACAGAGCACAAAAATTCAACCCTTAGGTTGGCTTCCTACAATAAGTGTCTCCAAAGACCTATTTGATCTTTTCTGACAATATAGTTGTTACAAGTCTCTAGTTACGTAGTTAGCAGTCATGTATTTAATTGGAACATGATGGTTTAAATCCAGCTTCTATTTGCATGCCTGTCATTTTACTTCCACAATTAATTGTGAACACAAAAACTGTTGCTCAGTAGTTAACCAAACTGATTGTACCAGCACAAATTCATTTAAAAATTCATTAAAAATCAAGCTCATTAATGTGTTATATATTTTTGCACAGCCTGGAAGCTCTCTGTTGGCACAATGTTGTGCTGGGCAAAAACTTTCATGCTGCTTCTTCTGTAACTGTGCTGTGCTCTTCCCTCCATCTGTAAAATGGTGCTTTTAGCTCTGATGTGATATCCATCAGCAAGATGAACATATGAGATGTCTTGCATTTGTGAGTGTGGAGGGGAGGGAGATAGATCATTTTACTGGAAATGGCAGATTAGAAGTTGGCTCTTGGCAATAATTTCAGCAGTCTGTCAATAATTCACCAAGTTAAAAAAATAAAACATGTAAACCCAGAAAAACAAGCATCTTGCCTGCCAGTCTGCAGATCAGCAACAAAACTCCTGATTTTAGTATTGCAAAGTTAGCCTAACGTTGCTGATTGTTTGGATACGTGCTCTCCTCCACTGACTGAGTCCAAACTCAGAGCCTTTGACTCTCAAAGGCAGAGTTTTATCTGCTTAGTTGAAATTACTCTCCTTTGAAAGAGTTTCTCCAGATTAATGCAAAGTCTAGTGCTATTCCCACAATGCTGATAAATTGAGATAAATTCCTATTTTTTGTCATATAGAATAAAGGCAGATGGACAACAAAACTCAAGGAAATGGGGCAGGTGTGCAGTTTTCTAAAAAACGTGTTGTAGTTTTGCTTGATATAGCCACATAGGACAACATAAGAAAGATCTCATATGAGAGGTCCTCCCTGTACACTCCATCACATAATACACTCCATCACATTTTGGTCATCTCTAAAACACTGTTCATTTTATTTAACAGAAGCGGGTTCCTCAAGGCCAGCACCAGGTTTAAGCAGAGGGGGTTGTGATGTGCACCACACAAACACACAAGTGGTGACAAAGGAGCAATAGGGACCTTAGGATATTGTAAGTCCAAAGAGGCCTTTGAGGTAAATATCTGTAAAGGGAATGCAACTGACAAGCTTATCAGTCAATAAGCTGTGTGAAGGGCAAAAACTGCTATCATTCTGGAGAAATAAGGCTCCTAAAAGGCACAGATCATGCTAGGAAGATAAAGGGAGATGTGGTGTCAGGATCTGATTTTTTCTTCCTGTGTTTTCAGCCTCTTATTTGCCGTCTTCAGAATGAAGGTCTATGCTGGCTTTTTAATTCATAATGTGCTAACACAGGTGTAGTTCATTGAATATTTGAGATTCCCCATGGAAATTTAGTGATGTTATTCTGCTGACGTCCAAACATTACTATAGCTCGTGTATGTTCCTCTGTAGGACGTAAAAGCACACAGGCACTAACCAGTAAGAAATACTTGGATTCAAGGGCATCTCAACAGTTCTTAGCATTAAAATCCCAAGGCTGAAATGCAAACAAATGTTTTAAAATACTGAACAACTTTATTATTCTATGGTTTGTTCTGTTAGTGGGAAAAAAGCAAGTTCTTTCATGTAGAGTTACTGATAACAAAAACTGGCTAGTACAGAATGCCCTGCTGAATTCACAGTGGGGCTTGTGGAATTGGATTGTGTAGAAACAAATGCCAACTGCTTAATGTCTCACTGAATTATAGATTTTAGAAGACTGTTTAATAAGAAGGAAAACAGTTAAGGCAGTTTCCAATGAATTTTACGCACGTATAAAACCATGGGAATGGAGCGGATAACATATCTCAGGAATATTAAATTATTGTTTCACACTCCTTGCAAATTTGAGTCCTTACTGATACATACATTGCCCTCGTGTAAATTAAAAGATATAATTAATTTGCAAAATATCTCATTTTTTTTAAGTAACACCTTTCTTTTTTCATAGGCAAATGATTATTTTCCCCCATGCTTCACGACTTATCCTCTGAAGGCATTACCCCACACCAAAAAGAGGAAAGACTGCAGCAAATTCTCTTGCTTTGTAGTTTAGCTGCTTGTATGAGTCTCTGCTTACTGTTTAAATGCAATTAATTTAAATTAGGCCACCTCTCTATGCTTTAAGTAATTCAGTAGAGGTGAGATACGCAGAGGTCCTAGCCTGTTGTGAATCCCATCCATCACCTGGGTGGGAGTCACCTTCCGCGGCAGTAGGTGCGCTCAGCACGACGCACAATTAGCGTCACGGCTTTCCTCTGGATTTATTCCACACCGTCTCGTGATGCGTTCCGCTCTCAGCAGCCGAAAACTTACACCAATTTTATACAAACCCCCGCTGCTTCTATAAGTTCGGAATTAAAGCATGTCTGCAAGATTAAGCGCGACAGTGGAGAGCAAGTAGAAAAAGGAGAGGGCATTCAGCCACCTGCTGATTGCCGTGTTGGTGTGCTGCGGGTGCACGTGCCCTGGGTGTGCACGCAGGTGTGCACAGACGTGACTTCTTAGCAGCAGCAAGGCCACTACTAGTGCTACTCCATAGCAAAGGTGCCCGTGATTTTTCTGCCCGTCTGCTAATAATTTTGCCACACTTTAACCTGCTGGGCTGAATTTTTCTGGGCAGATTTTCTCGCAGGCTAAATACTCAGGGAAAAATCCACTTCAAGACTTTTTTTTTCCTACCTAAGAACAACTCTGAGGAAAAACAGATAGCCTTGTTAGGACTTCTTGAAATTATAAGAGGTCCTTTGCAGCTCCAGCAAAAGTCAGCCCAAATTTGCCCCATCATAAGCTATGTTATGAGTGTGCTTAGCACAGGAAAGCAATTCAGTTCCTCAAAGAGCCCGTCCTTTCCGGGCTGACACCCAACAGGATGACCAAACCGCTCCTGCCCTGGGCTGCTGCGGGTCCCCTGCACCGGTCACGGGGCTGGCAGCGGAGCTACCGCGATGCTCCCGGGGGCACACGGGAGAAAATTGCTTCGAACAGGGGCAGGGCGCAGAGTCGGGGACCAGCTTGTCCTAGGGGCAGTGGCTGCAAAGAGGGATGCGACAAGCCCGCGTTTGCCTGTGGCAGCACATTTCCCCTCTCCAGTGCCTCCCCTGCCAGCAAACGGCCGTGACAGCTGCTGGCACAGCTTCGTTAGCACTGGACCGCGGAAAGGCTATTGCTAACACTATCAGCTTTCCGCAAGGGTAATTAGCAGAGATCTTTGGTGGCTGAAATTAGTGGAACCTCTGGACTTTAATCTTCCTGCGTCTTTCCAGTCCACCTGAAAAATGAAGATAACAATGTCCCCTCATTTGAAGAGAAAAAAAAAACCATTTTTTTGTGGCTGTTTGTGAGCCACTGGAAAACAATAGCAGTGACTTCCAGCAAAAAGCTGCTGATGAAATTAATAATTATGTATCTAGCATAGAGCTTGAATAGAGTGCAGTACCCAAGACATGGGGCCACGTGCTGAACTATGATGATAAAACAGAATATTGAAAACCTGCCCAGCAAGTGATCCTAATCCATCCCAGACACCTGTGGGCAAAAAAAAAAAAAAAAAAATGTAGCCATATGATCAAACACTCATCATAATGCAAGACCACAACAGAATTGATTTACCTGTGCACAGGCAAACTTAATTTTCATATTCCCTAATGTTTAAGAGCTTGATTTTGTAAACGAGCATATCCTTTCAATACATACCTTTGAGTATGATCTATGCATAGGCTTTGTTGTGGGTACAAATATGGGCAGGTATGCACACTTACTTCCCTGCCTTGGCTTCCGCCTTATTCTTGAAAAATATTACCTATAGGTTACTCCTATGACAAAAAAGAAGGAAGGAAGGAAGGAAGGAAGGAAGGAAGGAAGGAAGGAAGGAAGGAAGGAAGGAAGGAAGGAAGGAAG
>JAUBNY010000534.1:538237-559367 GCA_032275445.1 Crypturellus soui | reverse complement strand
GCCCCTGAGCAGTGCTCCTTGATGCACAACTGAATATATTGTAATAGCAGAGTTGGCTTTTGGTGGCCTTGGCTTCTCTTTTGTCTCTCCTGTTCCCCTTGAACTTGATTGTAGGCAGCGCAGGCCCTTCTGAACCTGCTTGTAGCTTGATTAGCTGTTAGTGCCTTCTGGCCTAACAGCCCTTCTTGGACTTGCTAAAAAATTCAAGTTCAGGCCTCCGGAGTGGTGTGTCCCCCAAATGCTCACAAGGTAGGGGCATGTATGAAGGAGTGCGGTTCTGGTACGGAGGCGAAATAGGGGAGTTGGAATGATTAGTTGCTCTCTCCTGTCTCTATTTAAACATCTCTAAGAGATAACTAGGAATATATAGGGAAAGGAAAATGGGATTTGCACTACTCTGTGTATTTTGTTTTGTTTTTTTGTTGTTGTTGTTTGTTTTTGTACTTGTTTTATGCATGTTTTTAAGATCAAAAAATAGTCTGCAATGGATGCAAGTGAAAATAAACTGCTTTGTAACTTGTATAGGCATAGTAATATTGTTTTTAGGCTAAGATGTAACAAAAGTGCACTGCTTTATTAGCTTTATTCTTTTCTGTATGCTACATGCATAACTGAAAAATGATAGTACTGGCTTGTGTATATTAAGAGGAAAATGCAACCCGCTGCCTCAATGTTTTTACGTAGTCAAATATTTAATCAAGTATTTTTGGTGTTCTAGAGACAAACCAAAATATTCTGCGGCCTTTTTTGTAAATTAATAGATCTGTTCTGTGATTCCCATATCACTCTTAAATTTGAATGCTATTTAATTTGAAAGTTGCAAGAGTCTCTTGAAGATGACTCAATCAAGGCTAGTATTAACTTGTAAAAGCATTTGGAAGTGTGCTTGTGTGGCTTTCCATTTAGGATGGTTCTGGCCCGCTGCTTTCTGCCACTCCTGTTTTTTTGGTGTCCCTTTGGACATAGCTTAATTTCATGCACTCATTTAAAATCCCGTGAGGGAAGGATCAGCCTTCATTATTTGCAATGAGTGCCCGACGCAGAGAAGAAGAGGCAGAAAAGGCGGAACTGCTCTTGGAGCAGAGAGGTGGCTAAACTGTTTCTTCACTGGTGACTGAAGAACTGCACGAGGGAGACTCGATCTTTCCTTCTGGCCTTCGTGCTCGTTCCTTAGCCGCGGCAGCCCGGAGCTGCAGACACGGGAACGGGCGAGCGCTCCGAGCCGGGTGAGGCAGGTGCCCCCCCCGGCCGCCGGCGGGAGCGGAGCGGAGCGGGGCGAGGTGCAGCGTGCGGCGGCCGCTGCCGCCAGGGGGCGCCGCGGCGCCGGCCCCGCTCCCGGGGGCAGCGGCGGCCGCCGTCGTGCCGGGGCCGGAGCGCTCGGCTGACCCGGGAGCGCTGCGGGAGGCGACGCGCGAGTCTGTCCCGTTTGCCGGTCTGCTCTTGCTTTCTCTTGAAGTAGAATATCCCCTGGAGCTTATCTGTCTTGTGTGAATGCGCCTGTGTTGCAGCCCCTGAAAGGGGGCTAAGGCCCCCTAAACTGCATCTTTAGATGCTAAAAGTAGGGTTTTTTTTTTTTGATATTGCTGCAGCCATTGAAATGACAGTGTAAACATCTTAAGGCTCTCTGTTTCACTTCAGGGCATTTGATAGTGCAATTACAGACAGATTTTCCTCAGATGAAACTTCTGTAGCAATGAGGCAAAAAGAAAAAAAATCATTAACTTTTTTTTGCCACAAATGGGTGAGTCTTTTAAGCGCTTCACTGTTCCAGCACAGTTCTGTCAATGCTGCATCTAGCCTATCATTCTCAAGACAAATGAAAACAATATCCTAGTGATGTAAAGATCTTGTATTGTGGTATGACTGCAAGTGTCATGTGTCCATAGTGATGCTGTTTGTGTTTAATTTCTATCTGTTTGGGCTAACATTGACCTTCTAAGGTTATGTTCTGATGTAGTAATGAATGTACAGGTGACTAACATGCAGGTGTGAGCAGAAAAGACTTTAAAGGGGTTTTGACCCTGTTGAGATACTGGTTTCAGGCCCCCAAGTGTCATGCTTTGGAACCGCAGCCTCTTCAGTCAGTGTTCAGTATTTATGGCCATCTGAAATTCTTAAAAAAAAAAAAAAAAAAAAAAAAAAAAAAAAAAAAAAAAAAAAAAAACATCGAAAATATAGCTATATCCTGTCTACCCCCTCTGAAACTCAAACTTTGTTTTGCAGTGTGATATAACACGCTAATTGCTTTGTAGTGTGAAATAACAAGAAGTACGAAAGATGTCCTTTTCAAATTCTGCTTTTGCCCCTGATAATACTGCCTTGAATGCTAGCTTCTTGAGTTCAGGGTGAATAACTTAAAGGAAAACTATAGAAGGACACTTTGCCTCCTTAAAAGCATTGTTTCAAAGCATACACCAAAAATAGCATTATTTTCATGCTGTTGCTCAAAATGCTTTCATATGATCCAGCTTTTCAGTGCATTTCATATACTTCCTGAAAGAGTAAGTGATGTGATGGACCTTTAGAGTTGTGCTTTGGAAATGATCTGTCAAGGTCTCTCCTCATTTCTCCTCCTGAAAGTGTCATTAGGACCCCTGGAACTGAAAGGGTTATTTGAAACTTTACAGAAGAGACTTAACAACTAAAGATGGCTTTTAAAATCAAACAGTAAAGTAAATGAAAAAGTAGCCTTGGCTTTTTTTGTGGTCAGAGTAGTGTAATAGTAGTGATATCTGTAGGTACTGTAACTGTATGATCTCAACCCCATCACTGTTGGAGGAGGAAAGGTAATAGTAAAACTGGAAGCTTATGAAGATTGAGTGTGCAGAAAGTGAAACTGGATGCTGAAATAGGTGAGAGAATGTAAAACAAAAGAATATAAAAACTGTGTTACCCAGTAAAGGAAGATAATTGATTCAATGTGGGCTGTGTGGTTGCCTCTGTCTATTATGGTCAAGTGTTCAAACAATGTGGAATGTAGTTTAACACCTTTGTGGAGTGAGGTGACCGAGTAATTCCTGTCTCAGGACGGCTTTTGTGGCAAAAATTTTCACTGCAATGTTAGACTTTCTGCAGTTCTAGATTCTTGAACTTGCAATGCATAGCAGTCATGTTCTAATAAAGCAGACCCAAGTGGCCTGTTGTAGTAGTTTAGTCTAGCACTGCCTGTCAGCTGCTCAGCAAGGACACATGCACAAGCCAGATCTCCATGTCAGCATTTGGTTGACTGAACCACAGGACCATCTGTTAGTTTGCTTCCTCGTTTTGCTTTTTGTTCTGAATTTTCACTGTTTCATCAAATTCTCTGGAAACAAATTTTTACCTCTCATAGATGTACAGCATTCACAGAGCAAATACATTCACATTACTGGATCAAATAGAACTTGGGGGGTGGGAGAGGGTCTGGGAATTATAAGTCAGGCACTTGGAGAATGTTACAATGGACTTTGTAATTGAGGATGAAAAATACTAACATCTCTGAATTATGCATATTTTTTCAACATTTATTTTGTCTGTGATGTAGCTTTTGTAATTGCCTTTTTTTCCCCTAAGCATTTGAAGTCAGAAGGTACAGCAGGCTTGATAACTGCTGAAAGCATTAGTGTTATGAGAGAGTAAAAAATACAGGGGGAATACAGGCCCTATATTTCAAAGTATAAGTCTGTTATTGATACTTAGGCCCTGTAAGTCCTTATCTCTTCCCTTGCTATTATAGAAATACAGGTATTTGTTGACACTGAACAAACTAGAGATCTGAAGTGCTTTCTGTTAACACAATTTGTGCTTTCTTAGCCTGTCTTAGGCTCAGGGCTTCTTTACTCTCTGAGGTTATCTGCTGCTAGTGGTACAGCTGCACCTGTTTAGTATTAAAGCCCTCCTTGCATAGGTGCTGTTCAACTGTTCAGTTTAGAAACATGATTTTTTGTATGATGTTCTCTAGCTGTTCATTTTAATTCTTAATGGCTTCTTCAGTGTGTTGCCTGAGTTCTGTTTGTGTTTGGAGTAGTGCTGAGCTAGTAAACCTAGCAGAAAGTCTGTCTCAACCAGGTCTGTGGCTTCTGGATTCCCCTTCAGCAGGTAGATCAAAGAGGAGAGGTGAAGGATGGCTTCCAGGTCTGAGTTCTCATGACTTGCACTTTCCCCTCCTCCTCAATTAGTGAGAGGTGAAAGCTGTTTTTTGCAATGAGCCATGTCAGCTCTCCATGTTTGGGAGAACTATTCCTGTGGTTTTGGTTTCCTATTGCTTTAGAACTGAGAATGCTCCATGGGAGGCCCATGCTTATAATTCAGTTCAATATTGGCTTGAAAGATTGGATCATAGCTCTCCGAAACTAAACCTGACAGATGTCGCTGTGAAACTGCCACCTATGTGGTATGAGCAGATCCTTCTCAAGTGTTAAGTATGCAGATCTTCTTTATTTTCCTGGTTTGTAGCAAATGTCAATGACTATGGAAATATGAATATATATATATATATATATATTTTTTTTTTTCATGCTGCTAGTTCTGATTGAGATTGCAAGATATTCAGAAAGGGACTTACTGGTCTGGGGATAGTGTTGAAGAATATCCCTCAGCTTAGAGGATAAGTAATCAGCTACTCCACTTTATTTGGCAAATGCTAGCATTCACTGCAATTTTAAATGCTCTGCAGCACAAGAAGCAATTGTGGTGCTCCTCTGCAGCACAATAAGACAACTTTAGCTGCAGTGACAGAAGTGATCCTTGTTCTGCATTGTGACTAGACCCCAAAATTGTTGTTTTTGTCTTAATTTGCAAAGACAAATTTTAAAGCAGGTCTCTAATCTGTTTCACAGTGTAGTCCTGTGGAGAAGCTGTGATGACACACTAAGTGAGGTGGTGCATTATAGTTTAGAGACCCTACTATTATGCTAGTGTAGTTGCAGAGCTTCATGCTGTCATTACAACAACCAAGATATTAATTTCTTCTTTCTTTAAGCTTCTAGACACTGAACCTGTGCTCCAGTGAGTGTTTAATTAGTTGCTTATTACTTCTACAGATGAAGTCATTTGCTTGAACTTCAAGGAGGGCAGGTATGCAAAAGCAGAAGTTGAAAGTCCCAGGTAATCAGTGGGTTAACATGGGTTATCTTAAATCTGACCCATACATTCAAAAATAAACACAGTGTAGAAGTCTTCTGTAGCTATGGGTTTTGTGGGTTGTTATGTATTGGATACCTGGTTTCAGTTGTTTCAAAAACTGATTAGATTCCTATGATTAAGCAATAGAATAGTTGATTAGGTGAGGTATAAATAAGACACTTTGGTTATCATATCCTTTTCTTTGGACGACTTGGAGTCTGTTTCACTAACAAGTAGCATGCATTTCTAGAGACTTTTTGTTGCTTTTCAACAGCTAATTTTATTTAAGTACATTATACTGGGCTCTTCTCAGTCCAGAAATTAAAATTATTTTATTTGAACTGTATAATAGCCACTTTTGAGAGCTTTGTATAATGCTTGTTTAGCTTTAAAATACCAAGGATTCAAGATGAGACTAGGCTTGCATTGTAATTCAATATTGGCCTGTTGTTGTGGCTAACTACTGTTGACTCCTATTAGCCAGTCTTCTGGTGGTCTTTTATTGCTTAAAAAAAGAACCAAATAAAAAATGTTAAATGTTAGAAGTGAGGGCCTGTCATCTGTGTGTGTTTGAAACTGTAAGTATCTTCAGTAAGTAGTAGAAAACTCTACCAGCTTTTCTGGGCAACCAAGCTGAGCCATAATTACATGTATGCCTTTTGTATGTTTATATTCTATGACTGTGAGATACTGCTTTGAAATAAGTAATGTCTATATCAAAATTGTTCTTAGCTGGGAGCAAGCGGTTTGCTAAGCATATTTCTTCTGTCTTCCCATTCTCTTGCAGACCTTGGAGCTGTAAAATGTCTATTGTAGTAACAAAGGCTTCCCAAGTTGAACAAATGTTGTGATCACTGCGCTTGGATATAGTGGAAACTGCTAATTCAGGAATAGCATCTTGGCAGATCGTGTTGATGACAATCTGTAGATGATGGTGGTGCTTTGCCAACTGTTCTGGTAGTGCTGCCAGTTGGGTTTAGGATCTGTAGAGCTACGCTAGTAGTGGCCTGAGCAGATAGGCAGGATTGTGAATAATTGAGGATGATTTTAGTTTTGTCTTTCCAGCATCCCATTTGTCGTTACACAGAATCTTGCAGAGAGCAGTATGGTAAGAGAGGAAACAGTGGCAACTCTGTGGGGATGTGGATACTGTTAAATAGTGTTGGAGGAAGAAGTGTTGACCTACTGGGTGGTGGAAGAAGTGCAAATGGAACATATTTTATAATTCAGAGTAGTAATGGCAAGCCCTTCTGGTGTTTCAAAGAAGTGTTTAAGTGGTGTCAAAGTTGGCAGTTGTGGCAAGGGATTTGTCCTTACTGTCTCAGACTATAGGCATGTTTCAGGCATGTTTCTTTGTTTGGATTTCAGGTGTAGTCCAGAAACTTTCTAAATAAATTTCTAAAGCCTTATCTCTCCAGTCATAGGAAAAAAATCCCATCATGTTGTATTCTTAAACTTCAAATTTAAACACAGGTCATAGTAAGTGATGAGACCTTTGGTACAAGGAGGCTTGTAATGGATGTTTCATTTTAAAATATTGTGCTCTAATAAGCAAATGTGCACACATTTCGTAATTCTAAGTGCTTTACATGGGCTCTACTGTGGTGTAGCAAGAGGAGAATGTAGTTTTTCTTCTGTTACGGTTAGAACTTTGATTCCTTCCTGTGATCTCAGAAGAGACACAATTGTTCTGTATTAACTAGAATCATTTTTTTCCTCCCATACAGAAAGCCACAAAGAAAACTGACAAACCTCAGCCAGAGGAGAAAGATAACCTCGATGTAACGGAGCTCAGCAATGAAGATCTTCAAGAACAACTTACAAAATATGGGATAAATCCTGGCCCAATTGTAGGTAGGTCAACTGAACTAGCAATAGTATATGTAGATATATGGGATGTGTGTGTGTGTATATATATATATATATATATAAAATATATTTTATATATCTCTAAACGTCAGCTCCAACTACTCTGAGCTTCTCTGATATGACTGCTTATTAAGCTTAGTACTGAAGCTGTGGCAATTTTGTTTTGCATCTATATTTTTTTCATTGGACTACTTACACAGAAAAGACTTGAAGCACTGCTGTGTAGGCAAGTTCAGTTTGTTCCTCTTCTGTTCTGTGCCAGCTGGACATGTCCCAACTTCTGTTCTGAAGTTGTGTAACTACTGAAGTTCAGTTGTGGAGTAACATGGCCTTCTGATACAGAGTTTGAGATCTGGGGCCTGAATACATCTCATTTAATAACATAATAGAATTGAGAAGATTGGGAACTTCCCTGGAGTGCTCCTTACTGCACTGTGCAGTAATGTTTTGCTTTCCTTACTCTTTACGAGGCCTTCAATCTTGTACCGCCCAGCTTGTGTTCTAGCTAATGTCACCAGGTGAGCCATAGAGAAGCCCTGTACCCAACTTAGCCTCTTGTCTTAGACACTCACCCTGTGATTTGGGATCAGAGCTCCTCATCTCTTAGATTTTATACTACATTTGTACCTTGATTTCACAACTCTTCAGCAGATGATGGCTTCCTGTAGCATGCTGATCCTTTTGTGGAATATATTCCACATACCGAGTGGATGGAAATGCCAGGGGTGCAGTCTAGAGTAGATTATCTAGAGTCAGACTTTGAATAATACTTCCTGTTAGCTGTTCCTGTATGATTTCTCATTCTGCTGGCTTCTGCTGGGTAGCCTGAAAATTTCAAACACCTCTACCGTTTACTGGAAAGCTCCCCAAATTTGGATATCATTAAAAGACCAAGCTCTTAGAGTATAGAGTCCATATTGTCAGAGACTACCACTTTTAAAAAAGAAGTTTCCTCTTGGAAGATTTCAAATACTACTTTGTAGCTAACAATTCAGATATTAGTAACTTTTACAAAAGTTTGCCAGAGTAGTCCTGACATGGAATTATGTGCTAGACTTCATGCCTTCTAGTCTTAAACAAGTGTTCCGGTAGCTCAAGTGGAGCAATGTAACAGCTACTTGCTGTTCTGTTTTTCGCTCACTTGCACCAACTCTGCTTGTTGGACTGAATTTGCTAACGTGGCAAAGCTCAAACTGTGAGGGGATACAAAGTCAAAATGGGTGGGTGTTAGGTAAGGGCGTAGAAGGTAATTCCAGGAATTCCAGTGGAATCTGCCTGAAAACATAGCATAGTGTTTATTCTTGCAAATTCCAAAGATTTAGCAGTTAAATTGGGAAGCCATGTCTTCAGTATGTAGCTTTAATGTGTATCCTTCCTTTTTGAAGCTACTACCAGGAAACTTTATGAGAAGAAGTTGTTGAAGCTGATGGAACATGGTCCAGAGCTGAAGTCTGCTGTGCCTCTCCCCACAGTCACCTCATCTGCTGAGAACACCAGGCAGAATGGAAATAACGACTCTGACCAGTACAGTGACAATGAGGAAGGTAAGGCTGAGGTGGCACTCAAATGTGAACTGTTCCATTGTATCAATAGTAGCCGCAGTAGAGGAAATTCTAAAATCTAGATAGGCACAGTCTGACGCTAAAAATGAATAAAACTTTTGTGCAGGACTTAATTCTTTTTATGTTATATTCCTTTTGGACTTGGTTTGAGATGGGTTGTTTGGGGGAGGAGGTGAATGGGGGCGGGGTGGGGGAGGAGTGTAGATTTGAAATGTAGATGTTTTTGTGTATATCTGTTTGTGTTTTGTCAAAAACTTCTCTGGATATAAGACAGGAAAAGTTGAAGTGAAAACTGGAATTTCAGTACTTAATCTGCTTTTTATGTTGGTGCTTGGTTTGAAACTTGGTTTTGAAATTATTTTTACCCATTTTTAAAGTACTGAAAGGTTGGAGATAGAGAGATTTTTAACGACAGTAGGTTCTATATACCCATGTGTTTAAGAAGCTAAGAGTCCTTAATAACTAAAGTTTAAATCTCTTGATATAATGCTATTAAGAGTTTTAAAAGGGTGTGATGGATAATACATCATCTTACTACTGATCACTTGCTCTTCCTTTCAATCAAAAAGGAGTTTTATTTGTAAGTAACTATGTTGGAAGGAAACAAAACTGAAAATCTAGGTGTATGAGTTGGAAGCTTTCAGTCCCACTACCAAAATGAAACAGTATGATGGCACTTTTAAAGTAAACTACAACTTGATAACAATTTTCAAATGTAACTGCTGGCTTAGTCGAAACTTGTCAATTGTGTCTGTGTTTTTGGTCAAAACTAATACATTTAAGTATTTTTTAAATTGATTTTTTTCTTTTTAGGTTATTCAGAAGACTTAGGTTATTCAGAAGACAGGCAGGTTCTTGAATTATTTCGGTGTTTTCAACTGTCAGAGTAATGGTGGTTTTCTTTGTTCCCAGATCCAAAGACTGAGCTGAGGCTTGAGAAGAGAGAACCACTAAAAGCCAAGACTAAAGCTCCAGTAGGGGTCAAACAGAGAAGAGTTGTTGAACACAACCAGGTATGTTTGTTGTAGTGGCTTCTAGGATAGCTACTAACTGCAGCTATACTCACTAATCACCTTTTAATATAATCAAATTTGATTAAGTGGACTGTGCTCTTGGTAGCAAGTCTTTTTTTAGAAAACTTGCTCTGATAACAGCATGGAAAAAGGTGAACTAACTCTATAACTGCTTTATCTAATGTTGCTTGTATGATAGCAGACCATAATTCTGAATGTTGAAAGCTGTATGGTTTGCTAGCTTCTGTAGTAGCTCTTACAGGGAAATTCTAGGGAAACTTAACAGTTAAGTTTTGGAAACCTGGCAGCTTAAGTTGAGAGAATGGATGTCCTTGTTGTATATCTATAAACAAGTTAATTCAGCAAAAGCAACAGTTTTTCAAAGGAAAACTAGAAAAGAAAACAGGTATCTCTTTCCCACCTGTGCCCTTCATCCCCAACCATACTAGTAGCAGTGGTACTTGGAGCAGACTTTGTTGAAAAGATTGCTCTTACATGCTAACTATTCAAGTCTCACTCTGTCCTTAACTTACATACAGTGTTATTAGCTCCCTTGTCCTCTTGAAAGAGGGATCTTGCAGAAGCAGCTTAAATACCGGAAGTGCTGACTGAATATTGAAATTAGTTGATCTGTCCTTATGTGACAGTGCCACTAAATAGCCCACTGCCCAGTTAAATTACTGCTTTCATTAGAGTATTGTTCAGTCTGAGCAATAAGTTGTGAAATTGTACTGCACTATGGACTTGCCTAGAAGACCTTTTAAAGGGATTTAAAATTTGATCTATTAGCAGTTTGAGGCATTTCCACAACTTTTTGTCACTGTTTTGTAGTATGATAAATGCTAGATCCTTCCTTCTTGGAAGGTATGTGTGTGCTTAAGCATGCACATGCTATGAATGTCTCTTAAAGCTGGCAGCATCCTGCTCTGAGCTTGAGGAATAAAACAAAGTTATGGAAGACTTCTGTTCATTTTTAATTAGATTCTTAGAATTGCAAACTGAACTGATTTCACTTATACCAAATGGCAGGATTCATAGAACATGGAATTTATTTTTTAACTTAATTCAAGCAACTTCCATGCAAGGTAGTCTTTATAATGGGCATCTGAACCTTAGGATTCTTACAGTCTAAGAACTGTATTTTTCTAAATTGCCATTCATCTAGAAACTCCTGTCAGCTTCAGTATGGTAGAGGTATTTAATTGGCCATCAATAAATGAAGCTTCTAAATTCTTTGGAATATACCTAGATCATTACAGCTACTTTTTCAACCTGAGCTTCATCCCGTATTTCTACGGCATTTTGAAGTGGTCAGTGTTCCGTCAGTGCAGTAGTCGTGTGTTTTGTTTGTTTGTTGTTTGTTTTATAATTAATCAATATTACTGTAATAACACCAAGTCATTATTCTGTTTTCTCTTGTAACCTTTTACATGTAATTAGAACATGTGAGCTATAAAACACTGCATCTGTAGTACACAAGTAGTTAAAGTATCAGTTTACTCTCAAATAAGATCTTTTCAGAGTCAGTTTCTTCAGGAACTCCCCAGTTGGCAAAAACAACCTGATTACCGAATAAGTTTTACAACTGCGTAGACCCTAGGAAGCACAGAACTCAAATGTTTTCATCTAACAAATGCGCTAAAATAAATAGCTGTATATTTTGCTGAGGTGAAAGATAACTGTGTGTGCGTCTGCAGTCAGGTATTAACCTGACACTTAAATGTGTCAGGTGACTACTTGTTTCAGAGTTGCATCTACTCCCATTCGCTATGTGGCACTGACTCAAAGACTATAAAGCTTTGATGAGCATTGAGGCTGAGTTTGTTGGTACTGCGGTATAAGCAGACCAGCATATTGCTTCTAGGCTCTTTGCAGCATTATTCTTAGCCCAGACACACAGAGCTGAAAGGATTCTGCCCATGTCACCTGGTTCTTAACTATAGATTTGACACTGATTAAGACTGCTGCTTTCTTAAGAGTGCCAATAGGAAGGCTTTAAACAGCTGTTGTCCAGGGACTTGGGAGGCTGAACAGTTGTATGGGTCTTATCAGTCAGGTAGCAAGAGGGTCGGATGAATGTGAGCTCAGCTGTTAGTGCATTAGTTGCCATCTCAGTGAACTGGAAAAGCTGGAGTGAAAAGATGAGTAGTCTTTGGAGGAGTATTTGAATGTCTCTTTCCAAATTGTTTGGATAGATATGGACTTCGCACAAACAATGTGATTAAGGTCTCATGATGGATGGCAGTGGAGAAAGACAGCTAGACTGCTTAAATGCTAAAAAGTCCCGCAATGTAGATGTACTTTCTCCTTTGAAGACTTTGTACAGTGCCATTCTGGATGTGCTGTATTCCCATTTTGTTGTTTTTATGACTGCTTGCAGAGCTGGGCCACTTTGAAATATAAAGATATATAAATGTTGAAACGTTCTGTGGCGTACACGTGATGAAAGCATGGAACAGAAGTAGTAGATGATAATTTAAGTAAGGTCACTTCAGTGACCTGAAAGCAAAGCAAAACACTTGTGCTCCCTCTGCTGGATATGTAGTAGCTATAATGTGGAACATGTATATGGAATTTTAAAATTGCTCACCTCTGGTTTAGTCAGAATAATTTGGAGATACAAGTGGGGAACTGAAAAACAAGACACTGTTAGATGCTTCATTCATTCACATGTCACAGTTAATGGTGCTTTTTAGTTTTAGTGTTTAACCTGTTTCAGGTTGATCACTTGAAAACCCATACAGTGAAATGAAACTTGTTTCCACACAGAGCTAAGATTGTACTTTTAAAACTAGAACATATGGTCTAGTCTAGTCCAAGACTTGGACACATGTTCCAGGTTAAGTGTCTACTCCTTCCCTGCCCAAGCTGTCTGGAAATTAGGTCCTGTTGAATGCAGATGGTTGTATCTAAACCATTCCTATCTCTACCTTTGAAAAAAGACTCTTATCTGGATGGAGAATTGTGGTGATGCTTTAACATAGGTTTATAGGCTCACTTGTTTTTTGTCTGAAGGCAGGTGATGTAATGGGACTGAAAGTTGACATATACAGTAATCAAGAAAACAAGCTCTTTCATTCTGCTACTATGAGCAGATTGTCAGTTCTGTTTTTATGATAGTGCATTATATGCTCTTTAGGAAAATAATGCTTTCAAGATAAATGTTGTGCTCAACAATACTGATCTAGCTGTCTATACATTACTGAATGTACTAGAATCCAAGGTGTTTTTTGGATTGTAGACACACTGCTTCCGCAATATGCATGCGAATTGGCTTTTGGTTATGGTATTGGATGTTGAGACCTGGCTTTCATGCATTTGATAATGTGTTTGATGCTTGACTAGACCTATTCTCAAGATGGAGTTACTGAGACTGTCTGGACAAGTGGATCTTCCAAAAGTGGACCTCTGCAGGCATTTTCTAGGGAGTCTACAAGAGTGTCGAGAAGAACACCAAGGAAAAGGGTGATGAGAGGCTTATAATAGACCCTTCCCTCTTCCCCTCAGTACTAGGTCCCAGTGGGAATTTTTTACTCAATTGTTTTCTTCTGTTTTTTAAACAAACAGGTGGACGCTATAGCACAGTTGCCAGTAGATGATGCTGTAATATCAGAGAGTACTCCCATAGCTGAAACTGTACTGACGTCAAGCAACGAGACCCTAGTAAATATGCTTAGTAAATATACTTTTAAGTATGCAAATGATATTCTCTTGTAGTTTGTTTATTGGCAGAATCATTCTGTTTTAAACAATTTCTTTAAAACACTTTTGTATTCATTAGTGGACACCTAGGTCCCTGAGTGTCTTTTAAGGGTGGAGGGTTGAGGAGAACTGTTGTAAAAGCTTAGATCTTTTCATTTGTTTATGTGCAGAATATCTGCTTTTAAGCTTGGTTTTCTTGTGAACTAAACAGTTTTTTCCATTTCTGAATGGATTAAAAGGAACTACTTGGATTGCCGAGCAATGTGCTTACTATGTTTATTTTGATACATGTTACATAACATTTGTGAGTTAACTCCTAACATGCATATATTCAATGCATATAAAGTATTATTGTTTGGTTCTTCTCCCTCCTTCCCCCCCCCCCCCCCCCCCCTCCTCTCCCCTCCCCTCCCTATCTTGTATTTTGGCTAATTCTGAGTTTGAAAAATTTTGAATCTCGGCAGGTTGTCAATAGGGTGTCCGGAAATTTCAAGCATGCAGCTCCTACACTATCAATCAGTGAGTTCTCAGACATGCCCAGAAGAACACCAAAGAAACCACTGATGACAGCTGAAGTAAATAAACTCTAAAACTTAGATTGCTATTGCTTACTCTTTGCGAATGAGGCTCTTAAGTGTGTGTTTACTGACTAGAAGAGAAGGGGTGGAGGGTGTCCTTGCCTGGGTGACATGCTAGTCACACTGAACTAGGCTGTCACATAATGGAGAATATAAACTTACTTATCTTCCTCTTTCAGATTTTATAACTTGTAAAGAGAAAGTATATTTTGGAATGTTATGTCTGCTTGTACTGCTTTTTCTTCCATACAGAATGTCACATTTACTTGTAAATTGTTTTAGTAGCTCAGATAGCAGAACTGAGTTGTATGGTTTTGCTCTTGTAAAACAGCCTATCCTGAAGAACTGTAATTTAGGAAATTGAATAGCAGGACAATCTTACATGAAAAGCCTGAATTTAAAAAGCATGCAAGTAGGTTCCTGACAGTTACTGAGAAAGTAGAGTAATTCTTTAAGCTTTCAAAATGACTTTTTTTCCCCCCAGAAAATTGTCTAAAACACTTGCAAATATATATTATTTTATTACTTGTGATACTACAATGTTATGAAATTATGCAGAATCATTCTTGGCCTAATTTAGATAGAGCTTATTGTTTCACATCGTTATGAAAGATAAAAAAAAATGCATTAACACTTGTGAAGGCTACTTTACTAGTAGATCTTTCTGTTTTATAAAATGGGCTACTTCATTTAAAAAGTGCCTGCAGTTCTGACTTAAATGTCAGACAAAACTGCATGGGGAAAACCTGGTGTTCTGCTACTTAATGTTGTATGAATCTTTTCAGTTAGTGTTTTTATTGCAGCATTGTTTATTACAGCAAGAAGAGGCAGACTGCCATCAGTGTTCTTTTAATCATGTTGGTGCCACAAACGGTTCTGTGACAGCACAGCCATGATGGTTAAGTTGTTTTGATCATCTAGATCACTGGCTGTCAGATGTATTCATTATTTATGCAAAATATTCTTTATCTTAAAAGAAACTGAGGAGAGTACTGAATGCATTATGATACCAAAAGTGACCAAACAGATGCTAGTAGCAAAGGTTAAACCTACTTTTAAACCCATGAAATAAGCTTCTTAAATGTCACTAAGTGACTGTCATTCTTCCTTAAAAAATGCACCTGGTTAAAGTTACGAATAGCCATGCAGGGATGTTTTGTTTTGATTTTTGTAGGCCTATAACTTCTTGTTTTTCCTAGGTGCTGGAGAGAACTCATACAGAAGAAAAACAAGTAGAGAGGGATATTCTTAAGGAACTGTTCCCTTATGAAGTATCAACACCTACAGGAATTAGGTATTGCTAAGACTTATTGGGGTTGGGGGAAGGAATTATTTGTTAATCAGTTCTTGTAAACCTGTTTAGGCTAGGAAGGGTTTCTTATTAACTTACTAGATCTCTAAGCAACAGCTTTTGCATTGTGGCTCAATTGCAGTTAAGATGACCACCTAGCTGCTCTTTTTTTGTTTGTTTGTTTTATACATATAATTTTGTTAGCAAAACCACAATTTTTTTTTAATTTTTTAATCAGTCATTATTACTGAAACTTTTGGGTGCTGAAAGTTGAATGGAAAGAGATTTTCTGTGTAGTAACACAATAATATTTAAGGTTTTTTTTTTTTACGTTAAACTAATCTTTGGATTAAGGAAATGTCTTCCAGCATAGATTTCAGGTGGTTCTTCAGAAGCCAAAGGTTTCTCAAGTACCTTTGTTTTCTAACTAGTAGTCCTATAGCAGTTAAGGACTACTTAATGTCGATAGGACAGCACCTAGGAAGGGCTGCTGTTCTTTACACCTTTGTATTTAAAAAAAAAAAAAAAGAAACAGCATTCACTTTCCAATCCAATGGGTAATTAAGGATTTTTCTACTGTAACTTTTTTCACAAAACCTTGACTTGTCACTATTAAGAACATAGGAAGAAGTTTCCCAATGAAGAAATGGGAAGAATTAGACAATGAGAAATAACTCTGAGTCATTTCTGGCGTGTTAGTTGGCTTTTCATTTCAGTGTAATCTGCAATTCTGTAAATATAAGAAAGTTTTGAACCAGCGTCTTTGTAGTATGCTTCTCCCCACTTGGATTTTTTCCTCTTGTTTTCTCTTGTCTTGGACTTATCAGTAGTTAAATCTATGCCACTCTTGTATATGTGCCATTCTTTTTGTATGTGTCCTTTGCACATAAGGACAAGGCAACTAAATGGAATTCTTAATGCTTACCACTTTGTCTTTGAGTTTGCATATTGACTAAATTATTGATAAGTGTTTTTAAGGTCTTAGGCTAATATAAATCAGCTTAGAAATCCCCAAGTGACTATACTGAGTAAAAATGCAGACAGATGAAAAATACTTCTAGAGTTTATCTCCATTCATGATCTAGTGAGTATGTGGACAGGATGAAGTAAGCTGGCATGTAAGACTTGAAAGATGGGGGGATTTGGGACATCTTTTGGATGTGATGTGTTTGTTTTTTCTTTTTGGGGGGAGAAGAAGAGTGAAAGGGGGTGGTGGGCAGTAAATCATTAACTTCAGCATGTATGCCATTATATCTGATAAGGTATTATGAAATGTATTTCAGATACTCCAGTGGCAGTAGAATTTTCCTATAAAGCTTAGCTTGCTCTCTTACATTTGCAATTAATTATGTTTTTTATTAACAGTGCTAGCTGCCGTAGACCCATCAAAGGAGCTGCTAGCCGGCCTATAGAGCCCAGTGACTTCAGAATGGAGGAAAGTTTCTCTTCAAAGTATGTTCCAAAATATGGTACCGCAACAGACATCAAAGCGGAAAAGCCACCAGTAAAAGAACGCTCCATTCCCCTGTGGATAAAAATTCTTCTCGTTGTTGTCGTTTCACTCTTCTTGTTTTCAATCTACCAGTCTATGGAAACAAATCAAGGAAATCCTTTCTCTAGATATCTGAAGCCTGCCTTTGGGGATGGTGCCAAATGAGTATCTTTCAGAAAGGCACACCCGGTTTGATCTCCTATTTTTAATTGTACACAACTCTCCTGCCCTCTCATCGGCCCAAGGACTACCTTCAGATAATGTGATTGGAACCCAGTAAATTGGATAAATGAAGCAAGATAATATGAATGGACACCAGTAACTGGACTTTGGACTAGTAGGAGATCACTTTGCCATAGGAGTAACATTTTTTAGATCTTGAACTTTTTGTAGGCTTTATTTTTTTAATGTGGACATCCTTAAAAATTCATTCTTGAAAAATTGTATATTTGTTTTTGCAAAAACTTTGAAGCTGAGAAGGGCAAAATTGTAGTAAAATGTGAAGCTATGTCCTTTTTTTTTTTTAAGCTTTTTCTTTGTACAGAAAAGAGGTTGTACTTCTGTCTCTATAGATTATAGTGGAAGAGGATTTTAACACAGGTAATAAAGGGAAATACATTTTTGCAGTAACAGTATGACTGCATTTGATCTCTTTTAGCATGTAGGGAGAGTACAGTGATAACCTTTTCTGTAGATTACTGTAATTTTTTTAGTAAATGTAACTGTAAACTTGTTTGCATTTCTGTGAAAGTCTTAGCATCATATTAGTAACTCTGTTTAAGCGTAACTTTTTTTAATGTATCACTTCATTTTAGTACTTATAGCGTAGGAGCTGAAAACTAATTGGCAACATGTCTTAGAGGAACTTATTTATTAGCAATATGTGTGGAAAATAAAATTTGCATCAAATATAATTGCTACTAAAATACTTTTGGGGTCAAGGTTGTTTGAGTAATTCTAAATTCTGAATTAGCAGTTTTTGTTTAAAAGCAAGGTATTTCCATCACAGCTTTATATTACCTCTCTACATGAATATTCAGAGACAGTATTTCTCAAAGTGTGGAAATTCCATATGAAGTCTTATCCTTATATGAAGAGGGCATTGCTGCATTTTTGCTACAGTTTCATCTTTTAAGGTGAGATTTACTACTCTTTCATGCAGTTTAATATTTATCTCAGTGGAAGCATGCTGAAATACTCTACATTGTGTAATTAGTTGAATGAGCAGCTGACTTCACTACTACCAATGAAGAGTGATGAGCAACAACTTAACGTGAATGTATACATTTTTTGATGTGCTTAAGTCTGTAGCATACAGATATTTGGTCTCATGGCTTAGTACAAAATTGCAATAATCCTCTTTTTAACTCTTAAAGTGCTACTTATGAAAAGCTGAGGACTTTAGTTAATGTAGTCTATACTGTTTTGCTATAGGTACAACATAAATGCATAGACTGTAGCCATGGGGAAAAGCTTTTCTTTCTGTGAGCTTTGGGATAGACATGGTAACTGGTAGCAAAGCAATAGTTTTTCTTTCTGTTAAGATTAATATTTTTTCCTCTTAAACCTGTCTTTTGAGTAACCTAAGTAGCTAAAATTTGTGTCCATCCTATAGAAAATTGTAATGACATTCACTTTTGTTGTCAAAATGCAGAAAAATAAAAGTGATATCAATGTGTGTGGGTTTTCCTTATTAAAATAAATGCTTTGCTGTAAAAGAGTAAAAGCAAAACCACTATGGATCAGTGGTGTCTTTTTATGCTACTAATGGCTATCTTATGTTAACGTTAGACTTTGTTAATGCCTAACATAATGGAGGGGGAATCTGATATTTTAACAGAACACAAAAGGAAACCACTCATGTATTTAAAGCTTGTTAGGAGGAAAATACTATACTTGCACCTTTAACATATGTCCAGTCTTTATTTTTAGTAGAGAAGAGAAGCTGGTCTTCATTAGATTTTTCTGTGTTTAAGACTTTTTATTTTCATCTTAAATAGTTTCCATTATGTCCATTGCTATATTTATTAATATGTGTTGTTTGGTGTGCTGTGTTGTTACATGAGATACTTTCTATGACTTCCTTCAGGATTATTATTTAGCATCTTAAAACAAAAAATTAAACTGCAATTAAATGTTATCATTCAGTGTTCTGGAGAGTATCCTACAGGAACTTCTCAACTTCAGTGTTACTTCATGCAAAGTAAAGACTTTTCCACATAACTGCTCAAGTAAATCTACATAAACTTCAGTTGTAGTTGGAAGACAGTGTAATTACACAGAGACACTTCTACTTGAATCATTTAATGCTGGGAGACAGCCCTGAGAGTAATGTCTTTTCCCTAACAATGTGGCTTTATCAAGTGCCCTGAAGTGTCTCAAATTATTTTAAGGGCATAACACATGTAATAGTATTACTAGATGGTATTTTAGAGAGCTTGTGCTTAAAAGCCTCCTAAATACTGCTTGCTTAATTGCACTGAAAAGTAGTGCAGTTTTTGTGTCAAGATGATAAATCAATAGGAACTGATACTTTTCTAGAAAAGGCTGACTTCCATTAGTTTTATCCTGAGTTTTAAGTAGTTAGATTAAACTTCCAGGAGAGATGCAAAGTAATTTTATTGTGTATCCAAGTTCCAGTTGTGCAAAAAAGGGACTTCTCCCCTTGTAAATATTGCAAAAGCCCCTTTTTAGTGTAGTAGGTACAAAAAGATCAGAAAAATAAAAAAGTCTATTTATAAATTTGACACTGCTTTTTGTTACAATGGGGCATACTGTCAGAATGCTGAGCACATTTCAGGTGCTAATTTGACAAGTTGAGTTTCAGCTTTCTACCAGTGGGTTTGTGCTTTTCCTTTTAAATTGTGTGCTACTCTTAGCATTTGTCTCACTTAACTGATACCAAGCTGGGAATTGAACTCTGTTATGTCCAAAGTTGAGACCTGGCTTGTCTGATTGGAAAGGCTATGGGAGCTTAATTGTGCAGCTTTAGTTGAGGCATATAGACAAATAATGCTTTTCAATGACAAACTTCTAAAAGGAGGTTCTTCAATAGAAGAAAAAAAAATAAGGATAAATGAGGTTTATAAAAACAATTTGTCACTCTGGGTGACAAATACCACTTTGGGTGGTATTTTTGGCTGGCTTTGATATGGTTTAAGTTCCATATCTGTCTGAAGAATTTGTAATGAATAGGAAAAAAAAAAAGTATTTGATCAAAGAAGGTATCAGGGGATGTGGGGGTGATGTATGATGGTGTGTGTTTTTTGGGGAGTGGTTTGGGTTTTTTGCTTT
Organism: Crypturellus soui; assembly: GCA_032275445.1. NCBI lineage: Eukaryota > Metazoa > Chordata > Aves > Tinamiformes > Tinamidae > Crypturellus > Crypturellus soui. The sequence goes on along the minus strand of JAUBNY010000534.1, from coordinate 539,463 downwards.
TATTTTTGTATCTTGAGTTTACACATTTGGATGTTTCAGTATACTAGTCGGTCAGGAAATGTAGCTTTAACTATATGCTTGGTGTTGGGATCAAAACTATTCTAAGTATAGATTTTGACAGTCTCTAAAAAGCCAAATTAGTTGAATTAAATATACCTGTGTGTGTGTGTGTGTGTGTGTGTGTGTGTGTGTGTGTGTGTGTGTGTGTGTGTAAAACATTGCTGTGCCTCTGACTTCTCTTTCCTGCTGGGGAGCATACCAGGCTCTCTCACACTGGTGCGACAGCAGGGTATGGTAGATGCATGCATACACCAGCGGTCTACAAATCAATCGGCTAGTAACGTTGTCCAAAGGTGGTAAATATGTCTGTAAGTTTCATGTGTATAGTAATACCTAAAAGATTAACACCTCAGACTGTCCCATCTATGAAATAGTCAGTATAGGTGGGTTATGATTAAAAAGCATTAATGTGGTTAAAAGTATTGACAACTATCTAGAAGGGGAAAGGTAGTAAGTGGGGAGGAGAAAGGTTAGGAAACAATATCTGGGACACCAACAGTTTATGGTAGTCACTAGTAGGAATAGGAGACGTTTTGCTGCTTAGCGCTGTGGCTGTGCTAGCATCAAATTTGATTGCCAGTGACAGAGTTGCTGTAATCGAGGTTTGATGCAGGTGGTGAAAACTGCCTAGAGTTCTGATCCGTTGCTGATTCTCTAGAATTGCAGTTCACTATTTTTAGTATTGATAATGTCAATGAATTATATGCCTGCATATAATTCTATTGCAGCCATAAATTATATGCCTGCAATAGAAGAGCATGCACTTTATTGACTGTACAGTACTTGGGGGAATTGGAAGGTATCTGTAGTTTGCGTTAATGAGAGCTGCCAAGCTGAGTCTTCTTACACTTCAAATACTGGAAAAGTGATTAATTAGAAAGTGGTTTTGAGGTACAATAATTGTATTTAGTCTCAGTGCAATACTTCTATTGCTGCAAAGATAAGTATGTGTTTGGCTTTCATCTAAAACTCGCTACCAACAGCTGTTTGGATGCAAACAAATAAAGCAGAACGAGCAATACAAAAAAAAAAAAAAAAAAAAAGGATTGTCTTTATGGCTGTTGACAGCAATGAAGCGGCCCTTCAACTTCTCAACTGGTCGCTAAATCAAACTATTCAAAGAATGCAAGTTTCAGCTGACCTTTTCCTACTTAATAGCTAGAGTC
>JAUBNY010000534.1:527708-538137 GCA_032275445.1 Crypturellus soui | reverse complement strand
GAGTTGTCTGATGGGAGCTTTTCTCCATGTTGCAGTGCCACTTTGCTATTCGGTTATGCAGCTGTTGTACCAATTTCATACTACATAAAGTAAACTGAAATTACACTGTATTAGAAAAGGCATGGTTTAAGGCAATCAAGCATGGCTGCTGTGTTGAGTAACATTTTACCTTGATGAATTGGCACCTGGGTGTGTTTGTTCCGGGTGGCTGTTGTCCTTAGGCATAGGCCATCTCCACATCTTTTGCAGCCCTGTCCTCCCAAGGTGAAACGTGGCTGTGGAGGCTGCAGCCATCACGACATTTTGTGACCTACCTTCTCATCAGACTTGCTCTAAATAGCTGGAGCTGGGGCACTGCAGGAGAGGCTGGCGAGGGACAGGAGCTTTTGTATTGGCTTGCAGTCTCTGAATAGTATTATTAGATGCTGTGAGGAAGAACCAGAATTCAGGATGGTGCTGTTAAATTCCATAAGCTCATCTAAAAACAGCATGATAGTCGACCACCCTTAACCTGGAACAATTGCAAAGATGGCATAAATCAGTCCTAGTTGCCTAGTTGTGGCAGTACTCTGAGGGCTCTGGCTGCAAGGCGTGAAGCGAGGTGCATCTGTTTGGTGCTGTCCTGGCCTCGCGCGTCAGGCAGACACTGCTGCCTTTCAGAAGCGCCTGTGCTAAGTAAGGGGCGACCAGCCGGCGCAGGGCAACCAGATGCCACCGTCCTAGCTTCTCGGGAAATGTCACCAGCTTCTCTAGACCATGTTTGCGGGTATAAGATCTGAATGTGCAAAACGGCGCTTCTGGCCCTCGCTCGAGGTCACGGGGCCGCTCGAGGTGACCGTTGCAGGAGTGCTGCCTGCGCTGCCCGCGCTGCCCTTGGCCTCGGGCCTGGGCCGCGGGGCAGAGCCAAAGCGCGAGGCTCCCGTGACTGGCTAAGGGCCCAGGGCGCCGAGCCGCCCTCGGGCGGGGAGTCCTGGGCAAAGCGGGGCGAGCGACGGCGCGGACGGCCCAGGCCTGGGCGCTCCCGTCCCGCGACTCAGGGCGCGGCGGCCGCCATGACGCCATTCCCCGCCCCCGCGCGCCCTGCGCAGGCGCCACCGGCGACGGGGCGGGACGGTTCGGTGCCGGGCCGCGGGGGCGCATGCGCGGCGCTGCCCACGGGCACCCCCCACCAATGGGGCCGCGGTTTGTTCGCCCGTGGGCCCCGCCCGCCGCGCGGCGAAGGACAAAGCGAGCGGCCGGGGGCGCGCGCAGTCCCCGCGCGAGCTGCCGAGCGGCCGCCAGCGCCGCCATCTTGGGAGGTGAGTTGGGGGCCGGGGCGGCCGCGGCGGGCCCTGCCCGCGGCTCCTCGCCCACCGCGCCCCGCGTCGCGCCGCTCTTCTCGCCCGTCGCAGGTCGCCATGTTCTCCTCTATCGCGCCACTCGCCCGCCTCAACCCCTTCTACGCGCCGCACCTGCAGCTCGCCCAGGACGGCGTGAGGAAGCGCCAAGAGCCCGCCGGGCCGCCTGCCACGCGGCGCAGCTTGGCGGCCGCCTCCGCTGCCGAAGGTGAGGGGCGAGGAGGGGGCGGCGGTGCCCGCTGCCCTGCGCGGTGCCCGCTGCCCTGCGGCGGCGGCCGGTGTCCGTTGTGGGGGGCGGCGGGGGGGACTCGGCGGGACGGGGCGCGGGCAGGCTGGGGAGGAGGCGCGGCCGGGCCTACGCGCGCCCCTTTGGAGGACAGAGAAGGGCACGGGTGGGGGAGGCGCTGGCGGCCGCTTCCGCCGCGGGCGGCACCAGGGAGCCGGTCATCCCAGGGAAGGACACGCAGAGGTGCTGGGAGCTGCGGGATCTTCGGTGGTTGTGGGCGAGGCAACCGCTCTGTGGGGCCTGCGACCTTGGGGATGGAAGCGGCAGGCCTGTAGTTCGTCCTCTTCCTGTGCAGAAGAGGCGGGTGCAAATGATTGAATTCTGGGTTTGCAAGGCCGGGCCTCCTCTTTCCCCTCTTTCTCCCCACCCCTTTCACATCCTTCCACACACACATCTTTTCCTTCGTGCCCCCCTTCCTTCTCCCTCGTTTCCCAGCTGGGCATCAGGAACATCTCTAGGCATGAGAAGAGCCTGCAGCTGCCTTGCATTTTTTTACCCTAGTCATTGTGGGATACGTGCTGTATAGTTATGATATCTTAAGATGTAATGATGATTTTTTAGACATAAGTGTAAGTGCTTCATGTATGTCTCCTGTCATGACTTCTAGAGGTCAGACTTTGATGATACTCCCAAAAGCAGGAGTGGGTGTTAAAATTAAAATTCTTTTAACGTCTTAATAGGTTAGAAGTATCTACTTGATTTTTTTTTAAAGTAGGAAGATTGAAATAGAATAATGCTGTCAATAAGCTACCTTTTATGAGGTTCTGTATTTAGAAGTATCTTGGTGGTCTGACACTAATATTTGTGTAATCTGGGCAAGACACACAACTGGATATTGAGTTTTATTATGTTTTCAAAATGCTGTCCGCTATGCTAAGTTACATGCAGTAGGTGTACTTGCTCCTTAAAACCATTATGTTTAATCTTCATCCACTTTGTAAGTGGATGCAGCAGAAGTGAACTGAATTTATTTGTTTGTGAAAGTTCTTTGTGCTGTATTTGTTATTTCACGTACCAGTTGGTTCTTCATTTTTCCATTGTCCTTTGGAGAGTTATCATACTGTAGAAGATAAGAGCATACTGAAGGTCACACAAAGTCAGCACCAATTGCAAGTCCTTCTAAATTCAATTCGACGCTTAGACCATAACATGTCTCAAAGACAAAAGATGTTTTATGAGAAGTTCTTGGGAATTATGTGTCTCAGTCTGTTGGATCCGAAGCAAAGATGTGAAATGTTCTTGGTTATAATGGTCATTTTTGGCTGTCTTAGTGTGATTTTGAGCTGTGTTTTCATTTGAGCTAGCTCCAGGGCATTCATTCTCAGTCAGCTCTTAAGAGTCAACCTCAACCAGGGTAATTTCCCCTCTCTGTACTGCACTGGCTAGCCTGCTCTCCTTTCAGGTCATGTGTGTTGGATCTTGGCTGTGTTTCTGTCAGGACAGCTTCTTAGGAGACTTCTTTCTGAAATAAGTCTGGGTACAACTTGCTTTTTTTCATAATACTATTCTCCTGTTACTTACAGACACAAATGCCTATAATAGGCTTATGCCTAATAGATAATTTCTTTTTTAATTACTGTTTTTGAACATCCAGCTGATAAAGCAATCTGAGTGCCATTGTATTAAGGCAGATTTTTAAAACTCTACTCTTCTGTCGCCAGAAGCTTCTACCAAGGCCTGACCCTATCAGCAGGGGAATGTGACTTCCAACAGTAAGTTGACTTGAAAAGGGAGTCAGAACAAGCATTTTTGATATTTAGGCAGCATGGTAAGTACCTCAGTACTTGCATGTTGCAGGCCAAAGATACAACTAGGCATAGCTGCCCAGTAATTGTGGCCCTGTTTATGTTAGTTAATACTGTCTGTAGTTTGAGATTGGTATTTCTTATTTTAGAATAAAGAAAAAAATAATATTTTTATTCTCCTGGTGACTACCTTTAGAAAAGAGGACTAGGAATGTTCTTTCCTAGGAGGAAAGTAGAGGGTTGGATAAACCTGCTAGTTTTAAATGGTAATCTGTAGATGCTGTCAAATTTAATGGGAAATTTTTGTGGATGTCCCTGAAGGAGTTTATTTCAGGAGCAAAAATACATGGTAAAGAAGCCCTGACTTTAAATAGTTTTGTCTGTGTGTGTCTGCCTTAATTTTTCATTAGGTCTGTCTGTTTGTCTTTATTTTTCATTAGGTTTTCTCTGGACATGGTTCTCACTAACTGTTGTAACATTTTAATGTGTATTCCATTTTACTGGAGTAATGCTCTAGATCTCATATCAAAAGAACTTAAATTATCCCTGTTTTTGTTAAAAATCTTTGACACAAAAGCAGAAGTTGGAGGCTGCTTTTAGTTGAAGCCTACTTTTGAAACTTGTTCACACAAATCTGAGGTCTTGTATTTGGATGAAAAACTTTAAATGAAAGATTTAGATGAAAAATATTGCAGATATTCTTAAGTCTTCTGGGTTTTCTTTGCTTTCTCTGTCCTTTAACTCCTCTTTTGAGGAAAGGGACTGTATTTGTAGCTCATACCTGTTATTCATAGTTGTAAAAGGCTTAACTTGCAGAGTCCTAAATATGTATCTTTCCCAGATTTGTTGTTATGTTCTTTTCAAGTCTACTGCTAAAGAGCAGCCATTACAGGAACACTAGCCAAATTGCTATGCTGTATTTTGTATTTTGCTAATTTTAATTTTTCAAATGATACAAGGAATTAAAATTTTTTTATCTATATAAAGAGGAATCCAAACCTCATAGATTTGTATGGTCTCCACAATAAATTTCAAAATGTGAGATTTTTTTTAAGTCATTGCATTCCATCAAGAAGTAAGAGAGAACAGGTATAGTTTTGGCAACAGAAGTTGTGCTGATCATAAAATATTTAAGCAAAGACACTTGGCTGACAGTTCTAGAGAAGCTTTCTTGCTGGATTCCTTGGTATTTAAATAAATAAATAAATAAAAGGGAGTATTGCAGCTTTGAATCAGAATTTCTTCTAGCAGCTTCTGGATTTAATTTCTGTGGTTTACAGACTTAAATCCAGATAATATGTGAGTGCTCTGTGAACTAAGACAGTTTCTTTCATAACTTTATTAAAAGAATATATTCAGTTTCTTAGGTGTAGGATCATCTTGTCAATCCAAAATACTTTAGAGCAAGTGAACATGAACGTAATGATGTAGTTGAATAATACAGCATGGGAGATTACTTCAGTTTAAAATCTCCAGGAGGCTAGCACTCCATCATTAACTTTTCTATTTTTGTTACTCTGTGCAGTTGATTATGCATATAAGTGTTTTCTTTTTAATTAATTAGAATACAGCTGTGCATATGGCTCGGGCAGATTCTTTATCCTTTGTGGCTTTGGTGGGATTATTAGCTGTGGAACAACACATACAGCACTGGTTCCTCTAGACCTGGTTAAATGCAGAATACAGGTTTGTTCCGCATGTTAGTATGCGATGAAGTTGATAAAGCATGTTCAGTGTGATTAAATAATCTACTAATGAATTGGAGGCCTAAACTGGGTGTTGTTGTCCAACAGTGCATGGAGTTTATGTAAAAGCATGGTGTGTCTCTGTCTTTTGCTGCAGAATACAGTTGTGAATATGGCTCGCTCAAGTTTTATGCTCTCTGTGGCTTTGGTGGGGTCCTAAGTTGTGGCCTGACACACACTGCTGTCGTACCTCTGGATTTAGTGAAATGTCGTATGCAGGTTTGTATTAACTTCAACATTTCTTAAACTTTTTTTTTTTCTCTTTGTAGCCATCCTACCAAGAACTTAAAATAAAAGTTTACCACCTATCATTCTTTTTTTCTTTTTTTTTTCTTTTTTTTTTTTTTTTAATGTCAGGAAGGAAAAAAACTTGGATGCTATTTCTCTTAATCAGGTCTGCTGCAGTGAGACTAACCATATACCACTTCACAGAGAGGCAGAGGCACATAGCACAATCTAGATGAATTTAGTTACTTGTGCCTACACGTAAGGCATGATAGTTTACTGTAGCTTACTAAAAAGCACACAGCACAATGTTGTTCTTTGGGCTGTCTAGGACTACTCATGTGCTTTGGAAGGAAGTAAAATTTTGATGTTTCAAAGAGCTCATGGGGTTTATGTTTTTACCGTGGAGTAATGTGCATGTATAATATGATCCATTAACACTGTGACCATCAGTGCATGGATTATGGATTGATACTTCCTAATGATTCCACTTTTGACAGAATGGATAAAACTTGGAATGCAGTTGCTATTCCTGTCTAACAGCTTGTGTGGTGGCTGCTTCTAAGTAGTGAAATCTGTTTTTGACTGAACCCAAAGAGGTAAAGAAGTCTCACTATGCTTATAGCTTCACTATTCAAATCATCCAATCAACAGTTGTGGATAAAAGTATATTCATGGTTTTATTCGATCAAATCTGTGCTTTGGTAATGGAGCAAATTAAAGCACGTTTCTGTATGTCTAGAAGCTTAGTAGTTAATGGGGTCTCTACTGCATAAGGTGACACCAATTCTAAATGTGGCAGTCTTATGTGATATTAGGAGAGAAGTACTATTTAGTTAGACTATTCACTCTAGTACTGGATGTGATGCTAAAATTCTTCTTCCAGAAGATCTTGAGCATTCCTTACAACAGAGCACCATTTTTCTTGTTTGAGGAAAACCTGAAAATCTGCCCTCAAGCTGTTAATTTTATAATGCCTTGGACAAAATCAGGGTGTATCAGACAAAGGCAAATGATGTATTCTACCACATTTGGATTCAGACCAAATAAAGTTTGTAAAAATTCTCTGCTACTACCAATTACTCTAAAGTACTTGGAGTTGAGCATCTGCTTATTCCTGAAAGGGTAGTTTAAATGCACTGTTTTATTATATTGTCCTAAATATCCAGGATAGGTAGCTTGACAATATAGGGCTGTGGGTGGGTTTTCTGGGAAGAAGGAGCTTGATCACAGATAAAAGAGGATGTAGTACCAAAAGCAGTTATCATGTGATTGCCAGCTCAGTTCACGGGTGGAAGGCCTGAGAGTCCTGCAGTGCTGCAGTTGATGCTGGAAGCAGGGCTTCCTGCTGCCAAGGCTCCAGCTGCTTGGTGGTTATGTTCAGCTTAAGTTACCTGCTCCTAGGTGTCTTGCATAGTGAGAATTGACTACACTTCCCTTCTGCACTTTGAGGAATGTACAACTGAAAGGCCCCACGTGACTTCCATGTGTGACCTTGCAAAACCTATCAGTGTTTCTCTTTATAGGTCCAGTAGAGAACCTGTCACTATTTCTTTCAAGATTCTCCAGGACGAGACATGTTCCCTGCCTTCTGACATTTTAAAAAGAGGTCACCTGTTATGTTGATGGTTAGACATAGCACTGATAGGAGTGTAGCCTCACTAGTATGCAGTCGACAATTACACGTCTAAATTCAATGTTCTGAAATTCCTTTTTTAAAAATTGAGATTAATTCTCAATTAGGCTGTCACTATGTGTGATGAGTAAAATACTAGTCATCACAGATTGGGAAGCATGTCCTGTTGTTCCTCTTAAAGCTATGGAGTATACAAAAATATTTCACACTTACTGTAAAGGCAAAGTGTGTCAAGGCACGTGTGTAAAAGTCTCAGAGTACACTTTGATTGGTCTTTTTCCAATCTCTCTTAATCTGTCAGTGTTTGGAGAGATCAGAGTAGTAAAGGACAAGTAACTGCTGATGAATAATAAAGTTAATTTTCAGACTTGATGCATGGCAAAGTTAAGGTAGTTAGGGTCTTCTAGAGGAATATACAGACTGTTCAAAGTTTTGAAACTAGTGGTGAAGACATTAGGGAGCTATAGGAAACATTAGGGATTTTTTTTTTTGTTAAATTACATTTGAGGTGGGGGTGTGAGAAGAGAAATAATAAACTATGTCAAGCAGTTAATTGTCTGTTCTGTTTAGGTTGACCCACAAAAATACAAGAGCATCTTCAATGGATTTTCAGTGACAATCAAAGAAGATGGTGTTCGTGGTTTGGCTAAGGGATGGGCTCCAACATTTATTGGATATTCTATGCAAGGGCTCTGTAAATTTGGTTTCTATGAAGTTTTCAAAATCCTCTATGGCAATATGCTGGGAGAGGTAAGCCTTAAGGAAGATTTTATGTATGTGTGTTACTAAAATAAACACAAAAGTGCTGTTTGTTAATAAAAATGTGTGTTTGAACACATTTCAGGAAAATGCCTATTTGTGGCGTACATCACTGTACTTAGCTGCATCTGCCAGTGCAGAGTTTTTTGCTGACATTGCTCTGGCTCCCATGGAAGCTGCTAAAGTTCGCATCCAGACACAGCCTGGATATGCTAACACCCTGCGGCAAGCCGTACCAAAAATGTTTGGAGAAGAAGGCATCTGGGCGTTAGTATCTCTTGGATTTCTTTTTATTGTCATTCATGTTTTTGGTGTTGAGTTTTTTGCTTAACGATAAACAGTTGCTAAAAGTAATAGTGGCTCTAGCTTACATTGATTTCTAACGCATTTTGGTACTTACAGTTCAAGATAACTAGCACTTAAAGAATCTGTGTTGAACTGGTAGTTAATTTCACATGCTCCTTAGATCCATCTTTGTGAGTATCTCTGTGCTGAGTTTTGCTGGATAACTTCAGTTCTTAGCAGTTCCAGTCAGAGATACTCAGCAACTTTTTTGGTTGTACAGTCAAAGATGCTTGAGTCATTGGCATGTGAGAGCAATATAACTGCATGTTAGCTTTCTGTTCTGATAGAAGTGGCTGTAAATCTACAGGCCATTGATCACTATCAGGACTTGGCTGGTGTGCAGACATTTGTATGTACAGTATTACTGCACTCTGTAATCTGAAAAGTGACTGCCAACAGCTGCACAATGTAGGCATCAGGTAAATTCTAATTTGTGCTGCTGGTCTTGGTACTGAAGAATGAAATAAACTTGCATGTTTTTGTTCTGTAGCTTTTGGAACGCTTAGGCCTTATAATCTCACAATCTAGGATCATGGTGGTTTTTTGTGTGTGTGGTAGTGGTGTGGGTTTTTTTTTTTTTTTTTTTTTTAATTATATAAATAAGAAAACTATGTTATATTATTCAGATTACAAATATGCCCTTAAGTCATTGAGGAAAATGAAGCTGAGTGTGTCTTCTCTGTTTAAAGTTTCTATAAGGGTGTTGCTCCACTCTGGATGAGGCAGATTCCATACACAATGATGAAATTTGCCTGCTTTGAACGTACTGTGGAAGCTCTCTACAAGTATGTGGTACCCAAGCCAAGAAGTGAATGTACAAAGGCAGAACAGCTGGTAGTCACATTTGTTGCAGGTTATATTGGTAAGAAACTTTTGAATTCTGCATTTTTTGAATGGATTTCAGCTGTTTTTTTTTAAAGTCTCACTCTTTTCAGAGTATCAAATATATACATATAACTACAATGGAAAAACCGGAGTGTAACTTAAAAATGTGTGGGGTAGTGACAATGGAACAGATTAAATCTGTAATCAGAGTGAGATCTTAGTTAATTGGGTCTTTAGTAGGACAAAAGTCTTAATTTTTCCTGTGTTACCATAAAATTTGAAGACTATAGCACATGTGGGAAAAAAAAATAACTTGCCTCCCTGCTAGGCTGGTTAAAGGAGGAAGGTGAGGAGGAGGGAGTTGTGATTTCACCATAAAAAATCAGAATGAGTTTTATTTTAAAAGACAGGTGATGAAAAAGCAGTCTAGGTGATTACAAGTAAAAATAGAACTGCTGTCTGGGAGGCTTGACACAGCTTCTGCACAACTTGCCAGTGGTCTAGGAAAGATGTCTTTTCTGTTGGTCATACTCTAGGCAAATAATTTCTGTGGAGACTAAAACATTGCAGAACTAATAATGAATTATTCTTTCAGCTGGTGTGTTCTGTGCAATTGTTTCTCATCCTGCTGACTCTGTGGTGTCTGTATTGAACAAGGAAAAGGGCAGTTCTGCTTCACAGGTTCTTGTGAGGCTTGGATTCAGAGGTAAAAGAAAATTTCATTTGTGTATTTTGGGTTAAGCCAAGGGGTAGGGGCTATATATGTTTTTGGGTGGAGTGGAGAAGGAATTTTTTCCTGGTCTCACACTTGTGGTTTATGGTTTTGCTCTGCAGGTGTATGGAAAGGTCTGTTTGCTCGTATCATTATGATTGGTACCCTGACTGCACTACAGTGGTTCATCTATGATTCTGTGAAGGTGTATTTCAGACTTCCTCGTCCACCTCCACCTGAAATGCCAGAATCTCTGAAGAAGAAGCTTGGTTTAACTGAATAAACAACTCATAGACTGACTTTGCTGGCTGTCACAGTGATGAGTTTCATGAAACTTTTATATATTTGACTATGTAGAAAACAAACTATATGATGTAATTATTGGCTTATCCCTTCTGAGGGTTTAAATTCTACCACTGTCATTGCCTGAAATAAATGAGAACCGGAGTGCTTAGTGTCTGTTTACTACTGCATATATAAGCTTTGCTTCACATAAGTAAATACCTCAAAACAATTCCCAAGAAAAAAATCTAAGTCATTTGCACGTGTAAAAAGCAATAAAAACAAATTTGCATTGTTTCCAGAGTAGTTTCCAGAGTTCTGGCCCAGTCCTGCAGAAACTAAGTGCGCTCTTGCACTGTCTTGGAGTCCACAGTTTTCTTGCCTGTATAGATTGTTACTGTAGAATAGCAGAGCTCTGGAATGAGTAAGACTGCACTCTGACAGGGCAGGCTTGTCACAACAGCTGTATTCCTAACAGAGCTGAGAAACTTTATACCCATTACTGCTCTAGGATGGCTATATCGCTACATGA
>JAUBNY010000534.1:441992-462379 GCA_032275445.1 Crypturellus soui | reverse complement strand
GCATAAATCTGTGCAATGACAGACAGGACACACAGAAGAGAAGTCTTTGTGTTATACAGATCACCAGTCTAACCCTTGACTTGAACAGGAGTGTAAGTTGTTCCAGTTTTTGCCAGCTGTGTGCTATTCATAGGTGTGTTGGACAGGGAGGAAATACCTGATTAAAATTGCTTTGGACATGTCTCATATGTGAACCGGAGTTTGGTACTGGAACTGGTAGGACAGTTTGTTTATCCAGAGGAAGTCCTTCACTGGTAGTTTTAGATCTGCTTTAGATAAATAAATGATTTCAAATATTTATCAGTGAATCTTCTTTCTCCAGTTCTCTTCCTCTTAAATATTATTGAAGCCTGACATTTTGGGGATTTTGATTACAGAATTACAACTCTGAACTAGGGAAGTTAAATGTACAGTCATTGCACCGTTTCTGTTAGTAAACTGGAAGATCAGTCTACCTAAAAGTGTAAGACTTTAGTAAAAAAATTAATCTACTGGATGCTTATACCCTGAATATCTAACTGCTTTTCATGGAGCTTGAACTCACATCAGAAATGCTAGATCCTGAGAAATAAACAACATACAAAAGAGCATATTTGAGTAGGCAACACCCCACTGAGGATTATCTAGCACAAGAATACTACATTAAGATATTGAACTATCAGAATTGCTTAAAATGACTGTTAAGATTGCTTGGGGGTATTAAAAGCTATTTGTAAAGTATGTTACTGAGAAAAATTTTAAAATTATTCCAATCACTACTCTTTACTTGCCAAGCAAGGACCCACTATACCTGGGTCTATGTTTGTGTGTGGTTATTAGCCATCTAATGAAAATACAATATTACCTGAGTCAAATTAGGTTATTATTTCCCTGATACACTTGAATATTCCTTAGTAGTTTCAATCAGTCTCATTTTAACTGCTTCATTTTTCACTAATATTTATATAATATAACATCTTGCTGACTATCAACTTATAAGGCAATTTAAATGTAAGAACTCAAAAAAAAATCTAAAATTCCTTCTAACCTACCTTCCAGAATATTTATTATTTAAACTCTCCTAAATGTCATCACTCTGCAGTGTTAATTCCCTCGTCACAAATAAAAAGCCTCTGTTCAAATATCTCTTTTATTTTTGATCTAACATTAATATTCATGTAAGCATGTTTCAAGAAATCACACATTGTACTATATTAAAATATTTCAAAGTTTCAATATTATTTTAAAATTCTCTTGTGTTTAACTCAAATGGTATTAGTATTCCCCAACTTTTTGAACAATCAGTCCTCTTAGTTTTAAAATTTAGAGCCTTATGCCATTTCAACAAACTTAATAGGGAACCATATGACTGATTAATTGACGGGTGCTCATGGTTTCTTGAGACACTAGTAGTCTGTGTAGGATCATCTGATAATTTAAGATGAACACAGTCATTTTCTACCAAAATAGTAGCACAGTTATGGACTTTTGCTGAAATAATATTTCTTATATTTTTAAGGAAAGAAGGTTGAAACAAGGCAGCAAGAATTGTAGCTTAAACTTGCTGTTTTCAAAAAACCCCACAACCTATTTTCAAAAGGCAAAGGTGGTGCTACAATAAATTTTCCCCAAATTACTCATCTGCATTATTTGTTGAGCTAAAACTCCCACTGACATGGGAGTTAGCAGAGCAGAACAGAGAGGCCACCCAAAATATACTATTATTATATACAGGGATCTTTTATACAAAACTGTGGTAATCAAATTCTCTGTGGTAATCAAATATCCCTAGGACTTCTTGACATACGTTATTAGCTATCTGGAGCTGTCGTCTTTGAACAATCTATGTATATTTCACTTCTCTGTTTAAAATAGATATGATATGGTTAATTCTGCTTTTTCCACATATTCTCTACATTTTTGCAGAGGTAGTTTCATACCATTACATTTTCAGTTTATTCAGCATAATATCAAAAATGCTAAACAAAACATTTTGGAATATGTTTTGTACTAAACTTGTATTTTAACTTCTTGCAAGGCAATTGCCTGTACTTTAGGTTAGAAAAATCGTGTGTCAAGGCCTTTATAGAAAGCTACTTGCTAATTTACAGTCAACAATTGAGACTACAGAAGAGAATTATTTCAGATGGGAAATGAGCTTATACCATGGAAAATATTTGCTTTTCTCCCAAAACATCCTGTTACCATTCATATTAGATTAGTCTTTTTGTGTGCTAAATGAATGATACCTTCCATTAACCACCGTGTACCCGGAAAATGTTTTAATTGAAACAATGATTCACAAACAGCTATTAAAAAGGTATCTTCTATAAACTGACCACATCAAACGCAGTGAATACATGGCAGTAGTGGTGATTAGTCTTCAAGTCTTTAGTGATGTACGCAAATGTAGAAAGGTCTTCAGGGTCTTGTGCAGCACAGGAAATGTTACGGATTTCATGTTCAGCAATAATATTCTGTTTAAAAAAGATATTTTCAATCAGTTTAGGAATTAAATGTAAAAGAGCTTTAAAAGTTGTGTTTTCACATTTGCCTTTACGTATAGCTGCTGTGCTTACGTACTTTGTAACTTCCTTTATAAGAAGAGATTTAACATGTTCCATGTGTGATCTTCTTACACAAATCACTAAAATTGTGACCCTCTCCAATGAGCGCTACAACTGATGACAATCTGGTAGAAAACTACTATGCTCTAAAGTCTTTCTACCTGCCTTTCAAGTTATTGTACAGTTTATTCAGCATCCTATGATAGAAAGGCACATTTCCTAGCACACAGCTGTAATTATTATTTCAAAACACTATATTGGCATCTTCTGATGCTGCTAATTTTGTGCCTAGTAAGACCACCTCATACTTCTTCGGTCTACTGATAGGATCTGGTAAAACCCTACAGGCTCAATATTCAAGCATTTGCACGTGGTATTGGAAGAAGTTGGGCCATAGTCTTTCAAGCAAAAAACAATGTTACTTATAATTTCAGTTACAATTGAAATCCTCTTAGAAGATTTCTGTTTGGTAAAAAAAATCACTGCAGAAGGATATGGCAGTTTTCCTTCACTTACTGACAACAGCATCCTGTAAGAGAGATGTGGAATGATGAAACTGTTCATGCACCGCGCAACACTACTTGCAAAAGCCAATGTAAGCTATAGCACACTACTGAGATACAGCTGGGGCATGTCTGTCCAATGGAAGAAAAAAAAAGCTATCTAAAGCTTTGGAGAAAATTATGAATATTCATTACATATAATACCGATATGTAATTATTGTGTTTAGGCCAGAGGAACCATGAAGCCAGAGAGAAGAGGATACTGCACAGTGGCTTACCATTAGGCCTTGATTCAGCAACACTCACATTTAAACTGACTTATTTAAATTGAAGAATGATTCATTGAGTATGAATTTCCTTGGAGGTCAGCTTATCCACATCCCTGAATCGTGGCCTCACTGACTGAAGCTATCACTTTTTCCCCCAAAGCAAGGAGCACGAGTCTGCTGCAGTGTGACATCCCTTGCACCAAAGAACAGATGACATCTGCGGTGTCACCATCCCCGAGGTCTGTGATTTGCTCTTGTCTTAGTGGCATCTGTTCAAATTAAAACAATCTCTGAATATCTCTGTTTTACCCCTACACCTGTCTCTTTCCCACCTTCTCTCCTCCCCCTCTTTTTTTCTTTTTTTTTGAAGAAAAGGAAATGCATGCAACTAAGTCACTTAAGATGCCATCACCGCATCTTCCTTCGTTTGCTAAGTGGCAACTTTCCCCTTTGTATGTAGGTGTCAATTTTTACGAAAGACATATTAATACCTAATTGAAGAAATAATGGCTTAGGAAAATCTTAAAAAAAAGCATTCTGTATTTCCAATTGTGGTAATACCAAGATAAGGAAACTCTTACATGAAATAACCCTCAAAATCTTAAATTGTTGCAACATATTTGATTATTTCTGTATACAGTATTATTCATATAAATGACAAAGCTAGTACTTATCTTTCACTGGACTCCAATGGATGCCAAAGATACTTATACTTTCTGGTTAACAATCTTTTTTTTTATGTTACTTTAAGCCATTTATTTTGTTTTGTTCTCTTTGATAACTTTTACCATCAATAAAGATTTTGATGAGAATTACAAGTTTACCAAAACCAAGGATTTAGATATCCACAGATATAGCTGTGGACCACTGATGTTGTGTTATAATACAACAGTTAGTAAAGAATTGAAGCTTGGAAGGTTTTAAAATCATGCTAAATATTTATGCCAATAAAATTGGCATTAAGTCCACAAAGAGCCATGGAGTAGTTAACCTATTTTATACAGTGTATTTGCAGAAAGCTCAGCTATGTTGAAAGGTTTCCTAAGTGATCAAAGGAAACAACATTTTGTACTTTAGTCATATCTTATGCAGGTTATTGTAATGTTTTAACTTTGAATAATAACAAGTTTGGAAATATCCACAAATCAAGTTTGTTTCAAATAAAGTGCAGCTAAAATTATTTTGTGGTTGAAAACTAGTGGAGAAACTGAGCTTTTTTTCCCCCTAGCTTCTGTTCAAAAGCCTTGTGAACTCCATGCGTGCTGTTACTGTTCCCTAAGGTCACTACGCCAGGAGACCCACAGTCTGGTTCATAGTTTCCTGTAGAAACTAAAAGGTTTCGAACTGCTTTGTTGTTCTGGGTACTCTTCTTAGGCACTGATCAGCAATATAAGACCAGTTTAGATCTTTCTAAAAATCGTCACCCATTTTGTCAAGAGGAACCTCCAGAGCTTCTGAAACAGCAAGGAAGGCTGGGTTTGGTTCTGCTGAGGAAATATCTTTCAGAGTCTTCATTTTTGATAAGCAGCCTACATCACTTGCCTACATTGCATCAGACACCCTCTCTTCTGGCAGAAGCAGCCCAGAAGTTAGGGTTAGACGTGAGCAAGAGAAAATTCCGAATACCCGCTTTTTCTAGGCAGCAATTTCTTTCTGGCCCCAATCGCAAAGAAATGGTGTGTCATGTCCAAGTGGTGTCATGCCAAGCTCCAAGGCGTCGCTCAAACAGCTTTAGTGGAACGAGGTCAGAACCTCACGTTACCTGAAGCTTCGCCTGTTGTAACTCGGACTACAAATTCTTAGCTTGGTAGCATGAAGTAAAAGGATGAAGAGCCATGAGAGCTGAGTTTTCAAGCACGAAACTGCTAGCTATTTTTGTCATTAGAAAGTAAGCATTTACTGAGAAGTGGTGCCCAGCGCTGCCAACTATAAGCTCATGTGGAAGCAGAACAAGTCTGAACAGGAGCTCACCTTAGTGCTAATCTGTTTTGGGTCTCGAAGGAATTAGGTACAGCACACTGTGGACAGGGATGATAGCAATGCTCCGGGGACACTTGCGGACTATTACCTGGTTTTTACAGGAGGGAAAGGCAGTGCAGATTTTGAACCGACGAGAAAGCAATCTACCACTTGCGAAACAACACAGGACTGTGGCATTACTTAATGTGACCAAACACATCTACGGCACTCCTAGGCACAAGCTCAGTGGGACGAGTCTAGGGCTACCAAATACAACTTGCCAGACTTCCTTTAAGTTTCCTTCTCATATAAGAGTCTCCGTACCATAGAAAGAGATGCTGGAAGCTCCTTTTGTTCTCTTATTTTTTTTTAAACCTAAGGACATGACAGTTATGTCCTTTACACTACAGAGGAGATTTAAGAGCTGAAGACAGCCTTGTCCAAGGTACAGTTAATAACATTACAATGTCCTGATTTATGCCTGGCACATCAGAGAACGTATCGGAAATGAGGGCTGTAGAAGCTCAAATCTGAATCAACAAAAGAAAAAGGAGCTGACAGGAATCCCTGGCCTGTCTGCTCTAGCAAAGAGGTCAGACTTGACATAATGGTAATTTCACCTGTTTTTCTTTCATATCATTTTCGAACCCTAGAAATGCAAAAGATCACAAACCCGCTTTTGTTCCCTCACTGGAAACCCAGTTCTAATTAAGCACCTTTATAAACTGATTGATATAGCAAGTTTGAAGGATAGTGGGTTAGATGCACTGTGTGGTCTGAACGTTCAGCGACTATAAAGCTGTTATATACATTATTAAACTGGTGAGGTAACTGTATAGTCTGATTTATGTTTTATATCGCTTGGCAAATTGTAGTCACATATCAGAAAGAGTAATTTCTATTCACATGCAAGCATCAGTGTAGATTGCATTTTCTTGCCACCTTAGACACTGGAAGAAGAGAAATTTGTGTATTACTTTACTGCAGCTTATGAAGCTTGTACATTTTATTTTAGATGAAAATACCCCATTGTCCCACCCATCTCTAAGTTCTCCCATCTTTTAATTTCTGCCTTAAAAAAGAAAAAAAGATGTTGGATTCATTTCAAAATGCAAAAAGCAAACAGAGCAGTGTTGCACAATAAAATGGGAAAAAAAAAGAAAAAGAATAACCACTGTGAAGAAGCTGTCACAGTTCCGGACTTCAAATATCCCGTACCAGGAAAATACTTCTAAGACTCTTACATTCGAAAAGGACCTTCAGGCCTCATGATTCTTATGCCTGCTAATGACTGGCCCTGAATAAAAGCTTGCAACATTATTATTTGTGGAGAAATCTTTATATTTTAAAATTAAAAAAAAAATATTGATGGAAAAATACATATGTATTTTCTGCAGTCTTAAGGACCTGTGTAGGACAGACTATGCTAAAGGATTCCATAGAGGCCCCTTCCCAAATGTCTTTAGTGATGAGCTGCCCTAATGGCAGGAGGTTGGACCCAGTGTTTTCCAAACGAGCCGTCAAAGCTGCTTCACTTGCTCTCCAGAATGAGCTTCTGGAGAGTGACACTCAGATTACACCCATCTGAGGGAGAAGAGGGGAAAAAGAAAGGAAACACAAAGTGCAAACACATCCACTTGGTGCTCTTACAGAGCCAGCCTTGTACGCGCTCCTTTTGCTTAAGAATAGAAGCCGATATTCAGCAAATGCACATACCTTATTTGTGGCATCAATAAATTTGACGCCCTTGTAAGAGACAGACAGAACAATAGTTGGCACTTTCTTCATTTGTTCTGTAGACTTCTGAAACGAAATGAAGACCTTGTTAGAGTTGTTTGTGTTGCATTACCAGAGCAGCACTCTTTTGTTTTCTTCTTCTTCTGACAAAAATACATGATTTAAGCAAAAGGTAGTTATATAAATATTTGATTTTTTTTTTCTTAATTTGACTGTGCTCTGGGCTTTTGAAATAGCTGTTGAAAAGGAGGTAGAAATTCATGGGAAACGAATGAAATCATTCTGCCAGATTTACTTTAAGAAGACAGTCATGTAATCAGAGTTTTCCCTAAATATTTACGTATTCCAACATCTATCTCATATGTCCTATTCAGGTCTGCTTCACCTCCCCTCTCTTTACAGCTGCCCTCCCCAGCTATAAAGACTTTTTGTTGCTGTGATTAGTTTTGTTTCAGAAACATTTCACTCTGTCTCTCTTACAATTGCAGTTACGTTTGTGAGATGAGACATCCCTGCAGCTGCTTAGGGCTGTCAGTCTAACGGTGCATCTTGCACTGCCTCTCTGTCTGCACTTCCCTGCACACACGTCCTACTGGCATCTGCTCCACACAGGAACGAGCGCGGAGGTTTATTCCGAATGCGCTCAGCGCCAGGGTCTCTTCTTTGCGCCTTCTCAGAAGTCTGTTATTTGTCTTTCATATGCAATTCTACTTCAGTGTGCCTCCACTGCAACGTTATTCATTGCTACGATATTGCCTGTCAAATGGTTCAGCAAAATGTTGGAGAAAGTTTTAAACTGTTTGAAGAAAACCGTCTGATTAGCTGACAGTTTGAATTTAGGAAAAACAAACAAGAAACCCCACATGACACAGAAGTTTATAGCTGATTTGAATTTTTTTTAAAGTGGAATGCAATGAGACACAAGATTGTTCAATAACTCAGCTAGGGTAGGTAAGTAATGGAGCTAGAGTTCACAGAACACTGCCTAGTGATAAGTTCTGCAATCAGAGAACAAGCATTTTCTTGAGGAGAAAGCTACAGCTAAATATGAAGAAACAGCATGCAGAATGAGCATGCAGGCACAGCGCGAGGTCTATAAATTGCAGTCTAGAAAGATCACGGTAGAAGATTATAGAAGTTGAAAAGTAGTAGCAGAATTCTTTATATTCTTAAAAAGGTATAAAAACAGCCCAGATATAAACTTGAAAAGAGGTCCTATATCTGAGAAAAAGTCATCCTGGAGGAAAGAAAAGGCTAATGCTGTAGAGCAAGTAAACAAAAGCTTAAAAGAGAAAAACTGTAATCAGGTTTCCTAATCAGATATTTTTCCTTCCAGATTCACATTAGATTGCATTTTTGCCAGCATAAAATCAAAATCTACCTACCAAGCTGCATTCTGCAATTAATGCCCTGAAGGTCAAAACCTCTAAATAACTTCCACAGAAAGCCCCACCTGCCCATGTAATACGAATGTTACATTTCTTGGTGTGAGATGGCAGGAGGCTCAAGAAGACACTGAAGGGTCAATTTATCCAATTTTTAGGGTTCTTTTACCCAAAAGGCTAGCTACTTTAAATTAAATGCTTATACAGTAAAATATCTAACAAAACTTTAGGGAAAACATTGATTTGATGTCTCTGAGCTGGATGGAAAAGAAATAGCATCCTTGTCAAATGCAGAGCAAGTAGAAACATATGTCCGTGCTCGTGCGTGTGCATCTGCAATAGATTTCAAATGACACTTTTCATAAAATCCAGTTTCAGTGCACAGAAAGCACGACAATGACTGTACGGCAGATGCAGTACGAACAGCCATCAGAATAACAAGCAACACCCCCCGCATATGCTCACATCCAGACATAATATTCACAAATACGACAACATCACTTTAATCATCTGGCAACCCCACAATCATCCAACTTCTCTCCTTTCTTTCTAGCCCGACAGCTACATTCAGGAGCTCTTTGTCTCCCATTTTGATTATTGTAATTACCTCCTTTCTTGCTTCCTTAGCTGCAAAATTCCTCTTTTCCTCCCATACTCTATAGAAATGTGGCTACTACGTTAAATGGTTTTGGTTTCTGATCCAGTTTGCACCATCTTCCATTTGCCATAAATGTGGAGCATCAAGATGTCAGGGCTATGTCATATTGAACATCTAAGGGCCTACTGTTATGCAGTCCATTATTCTGTACACTAAACAACTTATATTTACCACAATTTATATTTACCAATTTGTCTAGGTAGACCTGATCTTTGGTATTTAATCTAGATTGTGACTTGTCAGAAGAGTGTGTCTGAGTGAAATTGCTCACCAAGACACTATTAAATTATATCTGGTAAATTAGGAGATGAATCAGAAGCTGATGGGCTTTTGTAGTTTATTAAGTCACACAAATTAAGTCAGCTGGTAAGGAACAATGAATGTGCCTTATTAGCTTGCAAATCACACACACAAAAAATATTTGTGCAAGAGTCCAGTGTAGAAACATGATTTTGGAAAACAGTTCTGCAGTTGTAGCTCTCTTGGCACCAGCAATGGGGCACTGAGATATCCTTCATAAAGGACAGTTATAAAGAGCAGCCATCCATGCTCCACCCAACAACGTATTCCACTCCCGAGAACATAAGTCCTGAAGTCTACTATATAATTACAATGATCCGAGCAGTTTCCAGATTTCAGTGTTTTTAAGCTGTCATGGTTGAACTTGTTCATTTCTTTTTAATAACAGAGTTGACTGCCTGGATCTGTAACATGAGTTTTCAGAGCTACAATATGAACACCATATATCTGGGCACTGTAAATGCTTTGGCTGTAACTTCTAGGATGTTGACATAAAGTACCACAGGTTCCATGGCCACATGTTTTGCACTTCTGTGCAGGCAAAGTGGTCATCTCTACCCATGCCTGCAATCAAAAACTGCAAACAATGTGGGGCACAGGAGTCAATACTTCATTTTCTTGTGTTTTCCATATTCCAGCCACTGTATCAACCTTGTGACTACATGGTGAGATGACAAAATATTCTGGTCCATCTGTTGTCTCTTTGGGGAGCATATGGACCTGAACTAAAGCTCACTAACTTGAAACTCATCATAGTTCCTATGAAATTCATTGTCTGTGACTGTAGCTTTGTCTCTTTTAGTTCTTTAGAAGAATCATCTGGATGGACTGTAAGCATATTCCAGGCTCATTGCCACTGCTCGTCTCTGACCAGTTGGCCATCTGCGTAAGGACAGATGTGCATGTCCTGTCTCCTCAAGTTTGCTGCTCCGGCGAAGAGGGAGGCCTCTTAATGCGGCACGGAGTCTGAACGGCACAGAGAAAGAGACTGGTCCCGCTGCTGGAATACTTCCCCCAGCACAAGTAGATGACTAGGTAAATGCCATGTATAACTGCAGAACCATGAAGCAGGCTTGACTGCAAACATGGGAAGATAGGGGAAAGTGCTGCCACCCTAAGCTCAACACGACATTTGTTCAGCTTCCTCAGACCCCAGACAAATGATGGAGTCCTTTTTTTCCCTCAAAATAAAGAATATTGGGAATAACTGCCTCAAGCAATATTTGAAGTATGACTCCTGTGCTGAAACTGCTTCTTTTAGTAACAAATTCTCATAAGAAAAAAAGAATATTCCTGAAAAGGATAAGAAGAAGAGAGAAAAATGAATAGGGTAGTTATGGACACCAGCAGAGTGATTCTTGAAGGTTAGTTGCATTCTTTAAATGAACTCTAATAAGGCTCTTGGTGCCCCACTGAACTGGCTCTGCTACTCACCAAATAATATGAAAGAAACATAGAACAGGCCTCTACTAATTCAGTATTCCTGCACGGCAAGTGGAGAGCACCAGGGGTGTCTGATTTTCTTCTTTCTCTCTAGTCAGCTTCTATACAAAAGTTTGTTTTCTCCTTTGCTACTTAGAGCCAATCCATCAGAAACAACCCCCTAAGGAAGCACCTGGCTCAATGCCATTTAAGAGGCACCTTCATCCCGCCAATGTTCAGAGCAGAGATCCATTTCTGCGGAAGGAGGTGGGAGGCGTCTTCGGCATAACCCATTACAGCGCTTGCCCCAAAAGTAAAGGTCGGGATTTCAAACCCTTCTGAGGTTGCATCTGAACCCGCTGCTCGTGAGGCGCAGGACAGCGCCAGAACCTTGTGTAGCCCTGGACGGGGCTGCTCCCACCTTCTCCTTTTGGACTTGGTCCCTCACGCAGAAAAGGGCTGCAAGAGCAGTGGAGTCACGGGGAGAGGGGGCACTAACTCAGTAGCGTAAATTGTCCTAAGCCAGTAGGACAAGCCTACAGGCTTAGCCTAAGCCTGTATTTCCACCTGTATATCCACATAGGTGTATTTATTTCCACCTGCATTTTGTTTTTCACCTAAACAACCGACAGTTCTGTAACAGCCTTTAATTAGAATATAAACTAAACTCCAAATAATTTCATTTGAGACCCACCAAGCCATTGTACCTACCAAAGCCTAATGATGGCTTAAAAGGCAGGGCACTTTGTTCTTTGAATAAAGAAAAATAAACTAGCTATTTACTCTCAAAAATGAAATACATGCATATACAAAACATATAACCCTTAAGTGCCTTTAATCCTTTCCAAGATAGGATTGTATCTCAATACGTATTCTGGGCAAAACTGAGAATATTAATCCTGATTAGCACTTCTGAACACTGCTGTGGTATATAAAATATGATAGCTCTGTGTACGTATATACACACAAAGCAGCTTAAGAGGCAATTTGGAAGTAGGCAGAGTGGCGTCCACATAAGGTGTCATGCATTTATTTGATATACTGTAACATATGGCATAATCCAAGCCACTCTCAACATGCTTTCACTTCATCTGGTTATTTCACACAGGAGGAAACAGGGTAACTAGTACTTCAACTATGTCATTTTGACCACTTTCAGGTACTTACACACCTGTAAGCACATTTATAATTACTCAGATTACTCAGCTTTCATTCAGTGGCCAAAAGGAAACTATATTCTTATTTATTTATTTATTTATTTATTTTTACTGCATTTGTAATTACACTTGATCTTCCAAATACAAAGTGAAAAGACATTATTCAGCTATGTCAAGTAACTAGGAATTTCATACATACATCCTGAATACAAGTTTATGAGCTTGTAAAAAAAAATTTTTTTTTAATCCTTTTTTTTTTTTTACTTTTGTAGATGAATTTCCTAATTCTGTCCTGTATTGTTTTTAATCTGAAGACTGTGGATGACAATTTAACTATTTAATTATGCACTGGAATCCACTCCACTTAGAGAACATGAACATTTTCCCACTCTGGGAGCAACTATTAATTCCAAATTACATTCAATTGCACATTTCAAAACATGTATCGGTACCATCCACTATCATAACCATAAAGTCTCTCACGCCTTTAAATGCTTATGTAGCTTTTTCATACAAATCCTTTTGAAGTGAATCCCTTTGACAATATGTGGATGAGATGAAATAATAAATTAAAGTTCACTTTTGACCAGTACATTTTGAAGCCAATTTTGAAAATAGTCTACCGTGTAACAAATATTTGCTAATCTCCCTTGATCCAAAATGCTTAAAAATGCATCACTGACATAATTTAATACCTCACAGAATACAATAGCATCTGTAATCCCTTTGGTACAAGACTGTTTACTTCTCTATAATTACTGGATGCCTCCAAGCTACATTATTAATATGAGCATTGCACTGAGGATGCACCTGCAACTCATACACTTGAAAAAGAGGTTTTTTTTTTGCCTTTGCAGCATCTCCACACACTCATGTGCTCCTGATAGGGCAGTACATCTCTCCTGCACCCTGGACTCCTTCCTGCCATAAAGCTCAAGGACATATAAACCTTTGAAGTACACAGGTTGGCATGGTGTGAAGTCTGCATAAGGACCTCCCATAACATTTTCTCTTCTGAATAATATACATATATTATCCACTGCAGGTCCTCCCAAAGCTGTGGGCACACCACAGAGATAAAGCTACAAGTCCTAAGAAAACAGTGACCAGAGAAGCTGATAACTCTCAAATATTATACGCGATTCTGTCATAGCATTTGCAAAATAATGGTCCATTTGTCTGCTCTGTGATTATCTGCAACAGAAACACTATTCAGACATGTTGCTTCCTGGTGGTGGTGGTATTGAGTTTCGATCCCAGTTGTGAGACCTTATTAAGAGCTCACAACACACACCAGAGCAGCCAGGCAGATCCATTGACTTTGGAAGACAATATTTGTGATTTATAAGCTCTCTGCAGATTAACAAAGGTGTGTGTGATTTGGAAGATTTTTTTTAATAGTTGGCAAGATCCAACTTTTTTTATAATAAGCAAGAGCACTCCCAGTGTCCAGAACATGAAGGAAATCTTTGGTGCTCCTTTTGAAAAGATCTTAGGAAACTGAATTGCTTTCTGCTTTGTCATGATGTATAGTTGCTGTCCTAATAGCTAGATCTCTCAAATTCCCACAGATGTGATGACTTCAAAGAGAGCATTTGCCTGCCTTGGCAAGTTCAGAAAACAGCAATATAGTTGTATATAGTCAAAAGAGGACTGTTTGAGGCATAGGATTAAACTAAGATCCTTCTGAGTGTCCATATTTCTCCTCAGAAGGAGTACGCTTGTTCTCTTTGCACAGTTTCGTATTGTGGGCTGGAAATGATGGATAAGGATGGCTACAAGGGCTACCACGATCACAGTAAGGTCACTGTGTTCTAAGAGCTTAATAACTGATGTTTTCTGTGGCACTAAGGTCCACTGGCTTGACCATATCCGGGGAGGACAGTTTAGTGGGACAATTTCCCTCAGTTACCTGCTGGGAAGCGTACTGAGATGGCACTGCGGGTTGTTGTGTTTGGTACACAAGTACCAAAAGAAGTAGGATCCCGGATGACGACAGTGATGGAGAGTACCAGTGTTTGGCACTAACTTGGGCCAACTGAGGCTCCTCACAAAATTCGTAAAGCTGTTCATTAGCAACTTGAATGAGGCACTGACTGCTCTTCCACAACGAGCAGGCCAAAGAAAGCACTGAGCATAGTGCTTGGAGGAGCAGGACTGAACTGAGCATTCAAAAGCTGCTTTTATATAACCAATAGAGAGAAGGGGAATCCTTAAGCCAGCATTTAACAAATATGTAATTTATTAAACCTCCATCACACTTCCGTAGTTTCTTGACCTCCAGTAAAGAAACACATTTCTTACATTTTAAGTCAGATGCACTACTGATTTCTGATTCATAAAGCTTTTCTTTATTTCTCTTTTTTTTTAATAAATACTACACAGCTCTTCAATTATTCCTGATAAAACACTCAGAAATCTAGCATCTGATGAGAGAAAGATGAACATTGTGCATTGAGCTGAGCTACCAATCATTTTCTGCACTCAGCTTTTATATATTCATCTTCTGTATGAGGTAGAATATTCAAATTCGGAATGACATTGTGTTTTGCACAGCAAATCTAATTAAACTGAGTTGAACAATTTATATAAGCATCTGGAAAAAGAATGTTCTTTTGCCTCATTATTAAATATTATTCCATGCCCCTTTTTTCTCCCTTCCTGCCAGATGTAAACTAATATCTTTACATTGTACTAGTGCAAGTCACAGCCCAGGGATGTACAGTTTGAGAGTAGAGGGAGAACTTTGCTGCAGACTTTCTAGAACATCATTGCATCTTCCCATTTGCCTGGCTAGTTTCACTGGGAGGCCTATGAAGGGTAGTGATTCTCTTTCACATATTTTGGTGAAATATGGGAATTGAAAAACATGAAGAGATGAGCAGAACAAGGGAGATGGCCATCTATATCCAACTTCTTCCTTATGTAAGACGGAATGAGAAAGAAAAGCCCAAGACCTCTTTCATTTTTTTGGTTTTGTAGGAGAAAGACTCAACTCTACTTCATCTTTCTCTCCAGAGACAGGAGAAGCAGAGTCTATGCTAATTCTAACGTAGACATTTCTCGTCTTAACTTGCAAGACACTTAAGTTCAGACTTTATGAACAGAATCCTATAGCTGACTCTGCAGGACTTGAAAGGCAAGAACACCTTTTCTAAAAAGAAAACATCAGAAAGGCACACAGGTCTGAGAACAAAACCTTTGCTTTGAATGAAATTTCTTTTTGCTGCAGTAAATATCTTGCTTCAGACTATGCAATTTGTCTATGCAACACTAGTGATTTAACATCACTGCAAGGAAGGAGTCTACCTTGCTGCTCTGCTCATGTCAGTAAGTATAAAAGTGTTCCCTTTCACCTCGTCAGGGAGCTCGGAAGCGTAAATGTCAGATTGAATCTACTGTAGAAACAGGCCTCTTTCTAGATCCAATTAAACTTTTTTCTTTTCTTTATTTTGATGCAAACACATTTTCCTCTTGTTTCCTGTTCCTATGGTGATTTGGAGTGAAAACAGTAATCTGACTGAAAACACAACTTGTAATATTTCCCATTCCATGCTGAGAAAGATGAAAGCTCTTCAGCTCTTGAAGGCATCTCTCAACTATAATTAACAAATCTATACTGGCCAGGACGGCAAGATTTAATCTCCAAGTAGCAAAGGTCAGTTCACAGCAGGTGGGGAACGGAGATAAGGAGACAGAGGGAGTTTGTAAGAGAAAACAGATGAAAACAAACAGGAAACAATAAAACACAAATTCAGCCTTGGAGTGCAAATATGTGATTGGAAGAAAAATGGATTCCTCTAGTAGGTACAATTCTTGCCAAATATACATAGTTTTGGATGACTGCAAGAGTTATAATCTGCAATGGATGAGAACAAAAAGCCTATATAACCTTGATCTGTATGTTGAGTTCAACCTAATGCATATGCATGAATTCCCAAACAAATCCATCATCTGCCCCATGCAGCACACTGCTGCAGTGTTGAGAAGCACAGTGGATAGCCAATAAAAGTTATTAATACAGCAGTTCCCAGTTTTTCCACATCCCATAAGATTTTGGCTGTTCCTTCACTCTCAAGCCGTCAGCGGAGGCTGCTGTGAGCCTTTTGGTGGAGCCAGGGGAGGGATATCTGCACGACACTTCTCATTTGAGAACCAAACCCATAAATCACAATAATTAAAAGTACGGGAGGAATCCACTTCCAGCAGGGATGGATTAGATCGGTTAGCAAACGGGTCATTTTCATTTTTCGTTTATTTTATTTCTATGAATAATTAAGGAAGATCAAGATGCTATATTTCACTGGTAGGCTTCTTTCATCCTTGTGCATCTGCTGACTGGAAGACATCCAATGAATACCAATATCTTTTTGAACAGCATTAGGTTAAAGCTAAACAAGCAACTGCCACAATGACAGAGAAATTAGGTACCTAATTTCCACACACTCTTCTTCAAAATAGCATCCAGCAGACTCCAGAAAGAAAAACAAAGGCTTATACCTTATAGTTCAATCTGGTGTAAGGTTATATATGCTTGGCTTCCCTCAGCACGTTTCACATTACAGCATGAAGCTCAACATACGGATTTGAAATATATAGATAGCAACATAAAATGCAAACTAAAATTTAAAAGAATTGCTCTTTCACATTAGTATAACCCTACTGACTCTAAGGAGACAGGACAAGTGGGCAGAATTCAGTGCAAATCAGATGATAGATCTAGTTTTTCATTTATTTTTAATAGGTATTTGGAAATATTATTTTACGTACAGTTGAAGAAAATACAACTAAAATAGAGGCCAGGTTTTCAGTGACAACTTAGAGGTCCTTAAAAACCAAAAATGAACATGACCTCAAAACATCAGGATGGCTTAGGACAACCTGAGCTCCAAATGCACAGATATCAATATTAAAAATACAAACAGAGGAAGAAAATTTTTGAAGAAGATACATTTTTTTTTCTCATGAGAAAGCTTATTTTAGGATAATAACCTGTTCTCATTAAGTCAGTGTTTTTTGTTGTCTCTGACTTGAATAGAAACATGATTAAAAGGACAGATGAAACCTTGACTAAGTATTTTTATTCATATACCTTTGTAATAAAAGAAAAAAAAAGGGAAAATAAACATTTTCAAAACATAAGTATTTCAAAATAGAATGTAAACAGATATTTATAGAAAATATAAAAATATATTGTTGAAATGGCTAAAGCACTACAGATCATTAGTGTAACTCTCTCATTTTTATGGAAAAGTTATAGTAGAAACTAAACTTGTTTTCACACATTTAGTTTTCAGACATGTCTGACATAATAAAAAAAAAAGCCATCCATTATTTGGAGCTATTTTTTAATGTTATGCTTCTCAGTTCATTCAAATAATTTACCAAAACTGCTGAAAGTTACTGTGGTGTCAAACTCTGCACCGATATTTACATAGGAACATTCCTAAGAAACTGAAGTACTAAGTTGGACAATTTGGAAACTGGAATGGAAGATACATAGTACAGTGCTCTTACATAAGCAAGCTGCTAGCCTCTATCCTCCAGAACACGTGTATTTATAGACAGGGAGTGTAGATCCCCTACGTGTCAAGTTGATGTGGCTTTTTGGAAGAATTTAAGCCCAGGTAAGAAATTATTAGCACACAATCATGTGAAAAGCCACAGATTTCCTGGCAATGTAGTGCTCATGAATTACTGGCCGCCTTTAGCTAAAACAGCTTGTGCAGAAGTCTGTGTACTGTGGATATGTAACTAATAAGAAATGATTGTCTGCATGAATTCTACACATCTTCTAGCTTTATAACTTATCCAAATGCTATGTCTAGCACTCAGAGATATCTTGTATAAAAGACTTATGATCCATAAAGTAATGAATGAATTTCATTCATCTATGTTTCATCTTCAGTAGATCACTGTACAGTCATATTCCTCATTAATTAATCACGCCAGACCACAACATTTTCTCCATCACTATGAAAAAGAATGCTGTTACTATTACGATTGTAAATATATTGTGCATGTAGCAGGGCTGTTGTTTGTTTGGAGTTTCTACCACTATACTATTTCTTGGATATAGACTGAATCTCAATAATTTTGTGCAAACCAAGATGAGACTGAAATATGAAGAAAGGCATATTCTGACCTGTCTGAAAATAATAAAAAAAGATTTTCCACTAGCAAGTAAATTTAATTTGTTCACTTTTCATCCTTCAATCAACAAACAAATGCGTAACTCATAAGAAATGAGAATGCTGATGTGAGTAAAGGCATTCATATCATTAAGGATTAATAAAGAAACAATAAAATAAATAGTATCTACATTTCCATATGAGACATAAATTAATTTTGTTTCTAAAAACAAAGCACATTTAATGAGCACATTTAAAGTTTGTGGAAAGAACTTTGAAACAGTTCCAAAGATGCAAGAGAGAACACAAAATACAATGCATGCATTTAATTGTTCTTAGTCTTAATGCGTAAAATAAAAATCTGCCTTCAGACTTTGGTATTACTGTGAATTAAGATGAAAGGCAGAACAGACTTCCTGTTGAAAACCAATGTAAATGCAAGAGGAGTGAAAACAAATGAGTAACAGAATATTATAAATGCAAAAAAACCGCACAAGACTAACTAGCTACTATTGCAATGATTACAGAAAGAAGTAGATTTATTAACTTACCCGCATCTTTGCACAAGCATCCTGTGTTGACTCTGTGCCTCTTAACTCTTTCACCAGCATAGAACCTAAATACTAAAATAAAAATCCATTAAACTTCATATAGCTAAAATTTGAGAACAAACATATGTCTGCAGAGAGGCACTAAAAATACTTCAAATTAGAGAGATAGCCTAACATTTTCTGATTTTAGATTTTTTTTTACTGTGCAGCTCTCTGAGAGATCATTTAAAACGGTGAGAATTAATCAACACTCTACATGAAACAGGAATGCACAGCAATGAATATCTTAATTTAGATGGCGCCCTTAGAAAAAGTACCTGTAAGTATTCTAGGTTATTTTAGGTATTTAAATAAGAAAAAAAATCACCCTTCTGATTCCCTCTTAAAAAATGTCTTTTTTTTTTCTCATAAAAGAATAAATGGAGCTTTTTTTTCCCCCTGCCTTGGCAGTCGTTAGCCAAGCCCGTGCTGCTATGTATCCGACCATATGGATGAAAGGGCAGCGGAGATGTTAACCTACGTGTGCCCACTCTGTAACTACATCCACAGACAGCAGAGCCCAGCGTCGGCAAACGGTGAAACCGCATGTGAACTGAAATCGAGCTGCAATCACTATTTCCTGTCCAGCTGCCTCTTTTCCATGGCGTGTCTTGCTGGCATGTGCAGCTGGAGCCTGCACTGCTGCGGGCTGACAACGGGGTACAGGCCCCTGCGTTTGTTCACTGGCGATGGAGGACTTCTCCATGCTGAGCGTAAACCGAGCTACCCCTACCTAGAGAAAACTGGCTCCATCTTCATTGCCTCCCTCTGCTGGTAGAGAGGGTCTCATTACTCTCGTTAGCAAGTTTGTGTGTGCACCCCAAATACCCCACATTTTTCCTATTACACTACAGGCCTGCGTATCTGTGGCTGGCACTTGTTGCTACTGCTCACAGATGTCATTCTCACTGCAGCTCAAAGCCATGGCTCCTCCTAAAGCCTCAGTCCTATGTGAGGAACACGGGAGCTGAAGAAAAGTCAAACCACTGGTGAAAAGGGGATGGGTGAGCAATAAAAGAAAAGGCAACTTCTGCAGGAGCTTCGACCCAGAGGAGGTCACCACGGTTAGGTGGCCTTTTTGCATTCTAACACCCCGATGCACCTTGGAAACTGTAAGCTATCCAAAGCAGGCAGTGAGCTGGTATAATCTTAAAAAAGAACTGATCACAAGTAACTTCAGTTGCAGCTGAATGCAAACGGGAAGTGAACAGAAGGTGTACTCATTCAGCTCCCTGGTTTCTTGACCTAGACCGAGAGACTGTGTTTAAAACCTTCAGTTCACACTGTGTACCGCAGGAGTCTCTGACCTGCAAGAAGATGCATAAATATTTCAGTGTAGACAGCGGACCACCCAGCAGCTACTGAGCATCACCACACAGGGCATTATAAACAGAAGAGTGAGCAACACCAGCGCAACTGCACGAGTGCAGGTGGAAAGCAGGGGATGAAGGGCATTCCTGGAGGACTGCAAATGCGAGCAATACTTAAACCAAACAGCTGTGAGTCCAGCTGGAGGCTTGATGATGACATGAATAGGGCATTGGGCATTAATTTGACAGGATGGCTTGACATTGCCCTTACAGAAGAACATCCAATTTAGAGTGAGCTCTGAAATTAGAAAATTAAACAAAGGCATATTGAGATGAACTGGATCTGTCTCTGGGTTCTTTGCCGTGTGACACCTTTGCTATCACTGGCAAATGATAGCAAATGATTATTCTCTGGAAGAA
>JAUBNY010000534.1:353300-373275 GCA_032275445.1 Crypturellus soui | reverse complement strand
AGTTAGTGACAATTTTAACAATCGCATTTCTGTCAAGGTAAAATCTGGTAGATGCTGCAGCTCATTCTTTTATAAATCGCTTTCATCATTATCTATCCAAATTGTTTCTTGAACTCAGCACAGTATTACCTACAAATATGGTTCAAGCCTACCATCGTCACTCTGGTGTGCACTTCAGGAGGAATGCAGAAAGGACTCCAAAACCAAAAAAAAATCTGTCAGCAGATGAATATGTGACATAATGTGACACTTTTCTCATGATGGAAGGGATGGGCATGCAAGAGACTGGAATTTTCAGAAAAATGGACCTTACTACCTGGAAGGAGCCATAAGCAAGGCAGCAAGGCAGCCAGGCCAATTCAGCTTTATATTATTGAAGTTTTGCCTACCATCATCCACCAAATTAAAACCAAAACCAAATATAAAACAAAACTGCCCTTCAATCCTCTTCTTCTTTTGTCCTCCCCCCTCCATTAAAAAAAAGAGAGAGAGGTTTAAGAGGTGTATAGCCAGCTGTAAGACTTAATTTGATTTTCCCTGTTTCATGGCATTTTTTGAGAGACACTAGTATCTATAGTAAAGATACTGCTACCTAACAAACTTCAAACTCCAGCTGTTAAAAAATACTTAGTAGTAAATTAGTAAGTAAATTATTTAGACAACGATTCTGCGCACCCATGGGAAAATATTGATTAAAATAATAGGGAACAGAGTTAAAATGGAAATGAGAAAGATAATACCTTAATGCTTGCTAAACATAAATTGCTCTTCAGTAATATGTGTTTCTAGACAGTTTATTGTGCAAGATTTGTAGTCTAGCAGCCTGAAATCTGTCTACATGTTATGGTCTCACCTGCAACACTCAAAGGGTTTTGATTTCTATCTTTCTAAGTTTTCCTAAGAAGCCATTTATTTCCTTTGTGTTTTTTTTTTCAAGATGGAATGGGGCAGAACCCCATAGGCTTGAACCGTTCCCCTAATGACCACTGTTCCTCTTTGTATCTGGAGTATCTAGACGTTCCTGTTTATAGCATATAGACAGGCCAGGAAATAAATAAATATTTGCCTGAGTAGTGCATAATTTTGGAAGTTACTTTTTCATTAGAACATGGGAAGATTTATTAGTTACAATTTTCATCTGCACCTGAGATCAATAACCGCGGAGGCAGCTGGTGATACTGGAACAACAGCTTTCAGCACGTCAGAAAAGGGAGCTGCAGCACAAGCAGCATTTTGAAATCATTCTCCCAATCTGGAGAACAAAACGAAACTGCTTGTGTTCAGCACTGATATAAGCAGTTTGTGTGTTGATAAATAAATACAACGCGTAAAACTTTTTGCAGCATTTAAATAATGGATATATTAACTGGTACTTACTGAGCCTTATCCAATAAATGACATATTTTAGAGGTCAGGTCAAAGCAGTAAAGCCAATTATAACATGAGATCAAATTTAAAAATATATTTCTGCTAAAATGAACTGAAGAAACAAAAGACATCTTAGCCGAACACATTAAGCTCCTCCAGAAAGTCTTAATGACGTTTTCAAGACTTAGTGCAATACTTTGAAAATTTGAAACTGATTTCTTTCTATTTTCTTCATAGTACCTTTCATTTTTACTAAATGTGCACCACTACATATCTCATCAAATAAAGAATAATGGAATAACACAATAGAAAAAAAATATTCTTTGCTAATCAGGCAGGACTGAAGCACAGTGATTAAAGGAAGTAGGCCGTGCCACTGAGCACCCTACCATGATTATAAAATTATTCAAAGCAAAACAAAAAAAATCTTAAATCTGAGCCTAGAGTGGAACAGTACCTTTCTGGATAAATATAGAGGGGAAAATGTACCAATAGTTCCGTAAAGACGCTTAATCTGTTTTTAGTAGGCAACTAGGATGAAGAAAACTTGTTTTTGTGAGGTCAATGATTTTCTCAGTATCTTTTCTTTAAAAGTTGCTGCTCTCTTGGGATTTATTTTATGTAGGAATTAATTTGGCTTCACTATTTTTATATCAGATTTTATAAAAACACAAACTGTTGTGTTATCTGTAATTATTTTTTGGCAGTCTGCTGTTGCATAATCAACTATGGCTAAACCAACATTTCCACATTTTCTTTCTCCCATGTTAGCAGTAGCTGAAAGAGCGATTAATGCACTGAGGCATCACATGGGTGAAAATTTATGTCAGCTTCTGCCACCAATATGTTCAGATCTAAACACAGTCAATTTATAAAGATATATTTAGTTGATAATTAAAATATTTAAAAGTGTGTTTTCTTACCTTTTTTGGCAGAATGTAAATCCAGCAATCTTTTAGCCTTGAAAAACTGATTTGCTGATCCATATTTCTCCTGACACAGGACTTCACCTATTTTTCTGTCCAGGCCTATTGCCAATCATATAAAAAACCCTTAAACCTCTAAAAAAATAAGTAGTCTTGTGGATTTAGTGACACTACATATATGCTTTCAGTCACTTGCATATCTAATGTCTTAGATTAAAAAGAAACTAAGGTAAGGAAAACTTTCACAGGATCAGGATGAGATGTTAAGAGAAAACGTGTGGCCAGCAAGGGATATTTTAGCTTAGCTCTTGAACAACGACAGAAGCGAATACCAGTGACTGATTCAGAAACCTGAGCAGAGTTGCCAAGAGGAAGAGGTAGAGAAGTGGGGCCAGGGAGGGTCTTCATGAATGACGACACTGCCTGGCCAGGAAGAAAATAATTCAGTTCTTTTTTTTTTTTTTTGTGGAAATGCTTTGGTTTATCAGGTTTGAAGGTAATCATAAGAAATATTTACTGTTCTTACTCTCCACGCAAGCCTGCGGTGTACAAAATGCTTCTTAGATCAGTTAGCTAATTGATACTATATTTTTCTCCATTGAAGACTAGCCTGAGATGAGAAAACAAGAAAACCTGCCAAGGGGAGAATTCCAGTGAGAACTTTCCTGGAAAAAGAAATTCCTGATCCCAATGGAGAGACTGGATCAATAAGACCATTTAAGTAATACTGTAAGACATTTTGTGTGTGTGTGTGTGTTAAATGACAAGAAACTCCCTATGATATAAAACTGACCACTGACTGAGCACTGTTTTCTTAAAATCCAATCAGCTGGTCAAGGTTTCTGTCGGTCTGTGCTGAAAATGTCATGCGGCTTAGGACTTTCTGAACAAAGTTGGTCCTGGAAACGGCAGCTCAGACTGAGGTCACAGTCAGGTGTTTCTTTGGTTACATTCCATACATTTCTTGGGAAAAAAAAAAAAAAAAGGAAAAAAAAAACCCTACCAGCACTACCACCAAAGCAAAACAGAAAAACAACCAAACCAAACCAACCAATCAAACAAAAAAAATACCCCAAACCTAAACAATACTGTGAATTAGTGGCCATCTGGATAAACAACTGTTTTTTTTCAGTATTCTTGCCTCGTTTTTTTTTAAGATCTTATCTTCTGAATATGAGTTAGAAGAGGGCTAAGACAGTCTACACACTGCTGCAGAATGCACGAGCAGATTTCACAGTTCACTGTGAAACTTTCTTTCTAGAATTTTTAATTTTATTCCCCTCAGGTCCCTTCCCTCAGGAATCATCTGGCCCTTGTGGCATCCTCACAAAAGTAGGGAACTGAGAAAAGCATCATATGACTTCTCTGTAACTTTCACAGCATATGTTTTCTTGTTCTGAGGGCATTCAGAAGTTGGTCGTCTTCCCCCAAATTGCTACATACAGAAAGCAGAACTGCTCTTCTGATATCACATCTGAAAACAATTTGGAGTGGGAAAATGTGAACTATTGGTTCTGTGATTTCAGGAATGGAAATCTTAATCTCAAGGAAAACCTTAAGACATTCCTCTGGGCAGAGATAACATTAGCCAGCTGAATCAGAGACGTCTGCATAAGGAAGAATTCACATTTGCAGCCTAAAAGGAGGTGGTCTGTGGTTTTTCCAGTAAGTGGCTGTCATCCTTTTTCTGAGGGAAGCTGGAGTCAGAGAGGATCACCACTTACATGATTAAGACAGGCAACCAGGTAAAAATAAGCAGATTAAGAAATCTTGCATTACCTGCAGCTATTGAGTCTACATGGTTTTATGTGACCTGGAGATCACTGCACATTCCCTTAAGAAAATAAAAACTGCTGAATTTCCCTTCTTAAACGATTCGTGCTTTCCCGGGTATTATGAGAACATACCTATAGCTCCAGGGAAAGTTGGCTGTAGGTAACAGGCTGCCACAAAAATCAAAACACTTTCTGAAATGGAAATACCATCCTTGTATACATAAGAGCCACCCGAGAGGGAGGGAAACATAGCTGCAAAGACCTAGGGGCAGGATCCAGGGTCTGGTGAATATACATGACTAGGTTAATTTTGGCTGGCAATAAATAATAAAAACGTTCTCTTCTACTTTGAACCCGTGTAAATCTTCTGGTTTAGCCCCATAGCTCTCTGAAACTGGAGAGAAAGAAGTTACAGAAATAATAGTTTACATAGAGCTGTGAAAGAGGTTATATGACGTAAATGTCTATCACACGTTTAAGTCCACATATGCCCTGGACAAACAGAATTTTGCTGGTGTGGCAAAAAAAGAAGTCTT
The DNA here is from genome assembly GCA_032275445.1 of Crypturellus soui. Classification (NCBI taxonomy): domain Eukaryota; kingdom Metazoa; phylum Chordata; class Aves; order Tinamiformes; family Tinamidae; genus Crypturellus; species Crypturellus soui. The sequence continues at coordinate 368,670 of JAUBNY010000534.1, read as the reverse complement.
TCCTAGACAGGATAGAGAAGAGGGAAGACAATAGAAAGGAAGAGACAAAAATACACAGAGCAAATTCAAGCCATCAGAAAAGGCATCCTCCATGGAAGTCCCCAGGGCATCACAGGGTTTGCAGCTCTTCAGGAAACATGTTCCAATCCTGGAGCTATTGCAACCACTGAGAGTTTGTCATCGACTTCAGCGGAGTGAAGATTTGACTGCAAAACTTCACCTAATCTCTAATTACTGCTTATTCCTTGCAGTCTGGGTTGTGTTTTAGTTTTATTGTCCTGTCTATTACAAGATCCAGAAACAGGAAATCTGAATTTGTTTCATTCTCAGAACAGTGCCTGTAAAGGCTAGAGCTATCCCTGAACCAGGCAAGCCAGCTTTTGAGGTTTCCAGATGCAGTTTGCCTCACTGTGCTATTGTATGAAAATTCCCTTAATATAAAAGGCATCACTAATTGCCTACACTGAATATTCAGAGCTTCAGGAGAGATATCACCACTTCATTATACATTAAATCAGTAAAACAAGTCTCAAGACACTGTTGCAACATAAGTAGCAACAATTGCCAATATATTGAAAAAGCAATATCGTGAAGTACATGTAGCAACAAAAAAAAACAAAACAAACAAACAAAAAACCTGTCTTTTTTTTCCTTCCTATTTTTACAGCTAAATAAAACCACAGTTAAATATTTCATAGGAAAATGTCATATTTACCTTCCTGACAGGCCTCTAAAAATTTCAGAAAATACAAAAGCATTCAAAACTGACTGTGCAGGTTGTAAATCCTGAAGGGCTTTATATTTTTAGGGATTACTGCAGGTTACAGGTTGATGGAGGTATAGTTTTGAATTTATCACTTGGCTTGTGTAGTTGTAAGTCCTAAACCATTGCAGCACTCTTTATTTTGACAGATGTCCTACAAGGAAAACCTGTAACACCACCCAGAAAGCTTTTGGTTATTTAATGAGTGGTGCCCTTCTTTATGAGTAAACAGAAAATAAGCAAACTAATCACAGGCTGTGCTATATAAGTCATCAACTTACATTAACTACAACTTAACTAGTTGTAGTTAAAAGAGGAAAATATTTTAAAAGAATTGCCCAGGAAATAGATGAATTTTGTTGACTGAGTCATATTTTGGATGACTTGATTCACTTATTTCTATAAATTAATGGTGTAGTACTCATACTTTTTCATTTGATACCTCAATAAATACTTCATCATTATCAACTTTTTTTTTCTTATTACCCTTTTCCCCCAATTAATCGCCCTATCTATCTTCTGCAGCTTACATTCTGTGATCTCCACTTAAGACTTCCCAAAAATGCTATTCTAAATCTAAAAATTGCTTTGCAGTAATTTTAAAATATATATGAAAGGAGCATGTTCAGATGACTGAATGAAAGAGCTTTAATTACACATCAGAATTTATGGAGGTTTCTAATGTAGATATCAAGCAATTTGGTGAAAATACCACTTCTACTAATTTACTAGAATTTTAATTATTACTGCATTTATATAGATGCATTTATACAGAAGCATTTATAAAGGAGATATATATATGTATATATATATATATATATACTTGCAGGAGTTGATGCTATCAGGTTAATCAAATTGTTTGAGATTAAGTACTCTATAAATAACTACTTTTGGAATAGCCACTGAAATAAACTGGACTGCCTTCTTTGCAGAAAGGACAGGAGCTTAAAGGCCATGCAAAAGTACAAGCAGAAAATGGCAGAGCAAATACATAAAAAATATGTTTGAAAACTCTGCAGTAGCTTGAAATGACTTTTTTATTATTTAAAGTCTTTCAAGCTATTAGAAGGTTTAACCTCTTGGGAAATTTTCATTAGTTGTAGGAAAAAAAAGATGCCATCAGCCAACTTCTCTTTTCTGGTCAGGGATTCCTCTTGAGAAACTCTGTGTAGCTGCTGGCTTTGATCTCTGTCCCATTATTTCAGAGTCTCATGCTTCCTCTCAAGTAGTCTGATAACATCCACTTCATGATAAAATAATTTAACTACCAAATGAGAACTCCCCTGATAAATGCACACAGTTTCTGGATGTTATTAAAAACATGATGGAATACAATGAAAATTACATTAAAATGCACTCTTTTGATATCTGAAATGAGTAAGACAAATTGTACTACAAAATAAAGGATCAAAAAGGGGTCTGGGATAAAAAAAAATCATGATGAATGTGAGCAGGCAAGAGCTGCAGTAACAGCATTGCTGGAGCAGTGTTTTAAGATTTGATATAAACTGGAAATGAGAAAATGAGAAGTTTGTCAACAGTGAGGTAGTCTGACATCCAAGATGCTTCTAAAAATCCGACACAACTAGCTGCTGACCTAAACTTCTTGGTAGGAACCCCAAAAAAAATTGATAGTTGTGGAAGCACCAACCATCAGACAATGGAGATCCATAAAGAAGTGCCCCAAATGGAGCTTAGCTTCTCAAATTAAGAATTTAAGAGACAAATTACACACCTGAGAACTGAATATACTTACACTTTTAGCATCAGACTCTATTTTTTTTCCCCTGAGGAGTACCTGTCCAGCAGTGCCTTCCCACTGGCATGTCCTCACTTATCCTTATAATCCTGATACCCTCATGGCCAGGGCACCGTATAGAGCCTCTGGGCAAGCAGGATAGTTTTGGGCTGTCTAACTGGATCTCTGTGTGGTAGTGCGGTTTCTTTTGATTTTTGCTCTTTGCTGACACGTCCCTGTGTCACTTCCCTCAACACTTCGAGACATTTCATCAGTGGCTTTCAACTTCTATCTAATCTCAACTTCATAGTGTTTTCTGATCAGTGGCTGTATCTGTAACCATGTCGAGCACAATCTCTTTGTTATTTTCTGTCTTGCACTTTAACACTTCATACTTTTGTACATTAAATTGATTCACAGAAGTTAGAGCTGGATAAAATCTTTACTGAAATCCAGGTAATTCTCTGCAAATGCAAGCCAACTCCCTATATTTTCTTGCTTTTATCCAATCTAGTTTAAAAGGTTCCAAATTTTTTGGAGTTTTCAGTCCTATTCACCACATGTTTATGATACTTCACCTCATTGATATCTGATTTTCGGTTTTCCTTTACTAATCTTATGCCTTTGCTCCTATATATACTTCAGGGAACCAAATGAACAAAATTCTTCTGCTTCTTTGTGAATTTATACTTTTGTTATTTGCAGGCGATTGTGTTCCTACTTATGTGTGCAAAGCCCTTAGTCAAACTATATCAATTTAATTCTTTAACATTTTTACAAATTGGTCTCTCATGTCCTAGGCGCCTCTCTCTAGGTTTTTTTTTTTGATATTTTCTTGATAATATTGTTCTCATAATAAAACATGATATTATTTTTTGCGGCTGGTTTCCACAGACATAGTTCAAAGTGAGACAGCTGCCATCCTAAATTCTAATAAATTTTCAATCATCTAATTTAGTTCACACATTTTAAAGCTGCGGAAAACCACTGTTTTATCAGATTCACCAGTAAGTACATCAACTGCAGAATTGAAGGACAAACTCAAGTGTCCAGCCAGCCACTAGAGTCACTGTGAATGAAAGTGAGGAAAATACAAAAGAACTTGGGTAAGAATAGACTACAATGCAAATGTAACCCTATCCTTCCAGTGCCAACAGGCATGTTATATCTGGAGCAGAAAGAAGTGAGGTATCGCTAATAAATATGCCTTTCATACAGGGATCATAGCAATTCCTGGTCCAAATCTCTGAAGTAGGAAAAGCTGACATTTAAATAAAATCATGTCGCACACTGACTATTTTGGGGGGGTTTCTGTTCTCGAAGGCCCCAATTCGCTTGTGTGTCTCCTTCCTTCTTCTGTCCCCTTTCCTCTTGCCCTTCCGCACAAACTTTTTCTTTTTGGTAACAAGGATCCTTTACCCTGGAGAATCTCCAGTTTCACAAAGGGCAAAGCAGAAAATTTAGCTCAGGATCAAACTGAGTGTTCTGAAAAAGAAAGCAAGGAAGGGAATCGGCTGGAGAATTAGCTAGCTCCGATAATAATAATAATAATAACACGGGCGAGCAGACTGGTCGAGACTTGGCAGTTATTTTTGACACATTCTGGACATTTGAGGAAAAGCAAATGGAGAAGGAAGTGCCAACCCAGCAATTTGCTACTTTGCAGTGCCTAATTGCTACCCCTGGCTCGCTTCTTGACAGAACAGCAAGGAATCAGCCTGCTAATTACGCCAGACTGTTGTTTGACACCCCAAAATGGAGCAGTCTCTTTTGATAAGTCTTTTAACTTCCGTCTTAGAAGTTTTTCTACTTCAACTGGAGACTTTGTGTAATCTCAGTAAATCACGTTCTATATCTACAGATGGGAAGGAACAATATTCATCTACCTATATCTGGCATGTTGCAAAAAAAAACTGTTTTTTTTTTCCCAAACTGAAGATCCTATAAAAAGCCAAAGTAAAAGTGCTAACAGAAATATTTATCTAAAAAATCTTTGTAGGATAAACTTTGACTGAAAACTTAATTCCTTTCTTGATAAATTATTAAGGTGATGGAGGAAGGTAACTCAGAAGAAAGAAATTTTTGTTAAGCTTTCATTTCAGTGATTCAGGAAAGATTAAAGCAAAAAAAGCAATCTTTCCAGTACTGCATCTGCTGTACTGAACACACTGCTGCAGCAGTGGGGCCGGAGAGGCAGTTGCTCCAAACACCCACGACCTCCTGTGGTGGCCTCAGAAGCGACTAAGGAGCGCTGGGCAGGAGCAATACCCAACCTCGGTATGAGCTGCTGACCTGCGCCGGAGCTGCCTCGCTGCCGAGCACCTCCTCGAGCAGCTCTGCTATCCAGGCACACAGACATTTCTGTTACGTCTCTTTACCCTCCTGCCCTGGCAGCAGGGCTAAGTGCGACTTTTTAAATGCTTAGGGAAATCATACGTATACATGAGACTGCTCACTGGATCAGAAACATTTTCGCCTTAGATTATGAAACATCTCATCCCTTCTAATGCAAAAAAAGCTGTTGACGAGAGTATACAAACACTGGAACAGGCAGCGAAGGTGTTGAATCACCATCCTTGGAGATGCTTAAAACGCCGGGCAAGCAACCTGATTTTAGCTGGCCTTGCTACAGAGGTCCCTCCCAACTGAAATTATTCCGTGGTTCTGTGACAGTGGCAGGGCAGCAGAGAAGCTAAAGCAAGTCAGACCCTACAGAAATGTTCTTGTTAGTTGTATGTTAAAAAATAAACGGTGGCGTCATTACAGAAAGCTGACATTTAATTGTGTCGGTTTGAGTGATGAATTTATACAAGCTGAAGTCTGCTCTCAGTTATGTAGGTACCTTCCCACTAATTCCCTTTGACAGAGGAGCTTGTTTGGGTAGGACACAAATTAGTTCAGTAAACATGGAAGCCCACCAAGCCAATTCATTCTTGGGTATGTATATTAAAGCATCTTTTAAAGAATAAATGATTTGGAGTCAGATGCTGATAAATTTACTTAGAAGGATTTTAGTAGTATTGCCATTTAAAGAGAAACCCAGCTTACTACAGGCAGGGCTAAAGAATGCAACTCTGAATAATTTTGCAAAATAGAAGAAAACTATCCTGGAAGTCGTTTTTTAACTTCTTGAAAAATGTTATTTGACAACCAATAATCATATTATTCTCAAATTGCTATTCCTTGCAATATTTGCAATTACATGCTAGTATCACACAATCTCCTTATGTTCACTATATTCTTATAACTCCTATGCACTTTGAAGGGTTACCCATCAGTAAGTTATAAAAAAGCTCTCAAGCAAACTGTAACATACAATTACAACTACTTTACTCAAATGACAAAATATTTGCCACGTTGAATTGCTGTTGCATGAAAATTGTCACAAACTGAATTAATTCATTTAAAATGTTACTCTCTCATTAGAAATCATTCCAGGAATGGCTGCGGCACACTTCTTACGACACACTTTATCCTGTGGAAGTCCTACGGAATGTGTTAGTCGGCCTTTCATTCCGCATCCAGACAGGTGTGCCCCTCCATGCAGCAGGAAGGGTATTTGGATGCAGGGGCCATGGCCATGTCTGCTGTAGAACGAAAACTCCCTGCGTTTCACATGACATAACAATCCTCGCAAATCCAAGGGATTTACCATTGCCAGTGACCTTTAAGCCAAGTCCTGAATATGTCAGAATAAATTATTAAAGGCCAAATGCTCCTATCTGAATAGTAACTCACATTATTTTTTTTTTCTCATTTCACTAATGTATAGATTTCATATCAAATTTACAGTGTGTAATTCCAAATACTTTGATGGCAGTAAAGAAACTTGGAGAGGCAAAAAAAGAAGAAAAAAAGAGTCCTCCACTTTCCACACATGGGGAGATAAGGTAGTAGTACGCTTTCGGTAGAGACTCCTGTTGCCTCAGTGTGTGCTCTCTGCCATCTCTCAGATAGCCCTGGTCCCCCTTTCATCCAACGAGTTTTAAATGGTCTGCTGGACTTTGCTTCATTTCTTTTGAAAGAGAGTAACAAGTGGAAGCAATTTCTAATTCCAGATACCCCTACCCTAAATGAGCTACTCTTCAGAGTAAGATTTGCAGCCTTCAGACTGAACTACTTGGCTTCCTTTTTTTTTTCATTTGATAGCTTAAGTACTCAAGCAATGAGGGAAACTGCAGTTCATAACTCTCAAACCTTAACATTAAAACTTTAAGTTCTCTTCGCAAACATAGGTAGACATTACTGCATCGTTTTGTTCCTGTTTCACATATTCTTTTTCCCTGTTTCTTTTTTTTGTGAAATGCAAATTTAAAGGATGCTAAAAGTTATTTTTAATATCTAACACTAGCATGTTATGATAACTGCCCTTTTAAATTACTTATTGTAAAGTATTGTTATTTGATCTTTCAGTGAATGAATTAATCAATGTAACCTATATGCATATATATATATATAACCTATATGCATAATCGGAAACATTTGATATTTATGTTTCTAAATGCATAAAGAGTAGCTGATGCTCCTTACAAACCGAATGAATCCCATGAAAGGAAGCAGTCAAAACACCAGGAAGCATTCCAAATACGAAATGCTTCGAGTAAACCCGATAATTTTGCACAGCACAAAGCGCTATCAGCTCCTTTCCATGCTCTATTGAGCAATTGCCCTTTCTTCCCATCTGCGCCTTTTGCAGTGCCCGCTTCAGCCAGGGCGCAGCGCCGCGCTCTGGGCCCGCTCCTCCGAACGGGGGACCCGCAGGGAGCCTGCGGGAGCTATCGGTGCTCGGGAAGCTGCTTAGCATCCCGCAAAGCTGCAGCGATTACAAGCGCCCGGGCAAGCGCCCTGGCAACATGAAATACGGCTGGTTATCTCCCCAGAACATATCTGCGCTGTCAACAGCAATACGCGGCACGCTCAGTCGGCGTCAGTCTAGGCTGATTGCTTATTTTTCTGTGGTAGCTGGGCTCTGAATTTCTGCCACGTTCCCCCCCCCCAGTACTACAGGAATGTTTATTCTTATATAACTGTCAAAAGAAAACAGCAATATTTCTGTGGGAGGCCAGTGATTTAGAAGCCCGAGGGATACACCTCCCACCAAATTAAAGCACAGGTTCCAATCCTCCTCTGCTGGCTTCAGTGGAGAAGCTGGTGACACCAAATACCTCCCTTTTTGACCCAGTTCCAGTCAGCTTAGTTTAATCAAGTTACTATTTTTACAAGGATGCTCAGTGAGCTCTAATTCACGAGGTCTTAATGGTGCTTACTCATTCCCGGATTGGACGTTCCCCGACTGTGGCACCTCTCAGATAGTTTCAAGAGCGCAACAGCATGCTAAAATAAAACATGAATGGTTTTTGTTTGATAACATTATTGAATATAGAAAAATCTCTAAGCTACTACTTGCTTTTACTTCAGACTCTATGCATTAAAAAAAAACCTGACAGTCGCTCCCATGGCCTGCTCATAATTAATTGCTTTCCTTGGTTTATCATAAAGAAGACTTAACATCAATCTCATGCCCAGGTTTCCCAATTTTAAGTTGATCACTGCCTGCAGTTCATCACTGCCTGCAGGATTCTTATTCCCTATTGGTGAAGAAATGCCCATACTGCCCAGCAGTAACTCTTGTAGGAAACTAGGTATGGGTTCTCAAGAGAATCCTGCTCTCCTAGGCCAGGAGTCAGTGATCAACATTAAAATGTTATTTAGGATCTTATCTGCAACAGCAGTTTCAGAAGCAAGGGCTTTAAATTGGGCACGTAAGCAGCTCCTCTGAGGCACATTTTATTATCCATATATTCTGCAAAAACACAGAGCTCAAGTTTTCCTTGAACTTCAGGGGTTACAGATAAATCAGAAGCAGAAACCAAACATTGCTTTAGCTTTTTAGAGAAGGAAAACAGAACTGAAAAGTTCTGTCACTGGAGGAGGAAAGGAAGGGGAAGGGATGACTAAATCCTGGAGTTCTGGCAAATTAAGGGGAGGGGAAGACTGCCCTTAAGCAGGAGAACAGTAGCCTAAAAAATAAGAAGGAAATAAACAAGCAGATTTCTCCTTTTTTGACTTAGAGTTCACTTCATAAGCAGAAACTATTTCTATTCAACGCTTATTTCTAATAAGAACTGTGTTTTTTTATTTTTTTAGGGTAATATTAATATTTCAGTGGGTCTTTTTTCTAATACCAGAAACAGTTCCAGGGCATGTACTGGGCGAAATGAAAATGGAAAGAACTTCATTAGTTTCAGCAGTTAGCTCGCAGTCTGGGCATGACAGGCTTTCATAATACAGCACACACTACTATGCTTTCTGGCAGAAATTTCAGCAATAAGGCAAGTCTTCACCACACACGCATATTCAGCTAGTAGCATAAAAGGAATTGGTTAAGAGACTGGACCAAGCGCACTTACAGAGACTAATTTACAAAACCTAGGTGATGCGCAAAGACCAAACAGATCTTTTCCTTTGGAAAAGCTTTCCTAATTGAAAGTAAATGCTCACAGAGCAGACCAATTTCTTTTAACAGCTGTATTTATTATGGAATTCACTTCATGCTTGCAGGAGAAAACTTTCAAATGGAAGGGGGTTCAGATGTCATCTCCAAGGAGACTAATTGCATAATGAGCTCATGGGTTTCAGGAAGATATCATTACTTTTCTTCCTGTTGCCATGGGCTTTGGATAATGCCCATATTGAGCTATATAAAAATCATGTTTCTCTCCCCGCTCCCTGCTCCCCTCGCTCCCCCCACCAAAAAAGCACAACAGTGATACTTACGGCTAGCAATTCTCGTATTACTTGATTAACTAAGGGTATAAAGCACTCTTCCGTTAAGACTGTTTTCTGCTAACGAGCTAGTTTATCCAGTTTGGAAAAGGAGGAGGCATTTTGAAGTGTTTTAAGATAAAACATTATTTTCTGTCTGCTTGGAGCATGATTTCAATTGGCAGTTTTATGATAGTGCTTTGGCTGACCCTCTTTGATAGCCGGTTCCTTCAGATTTAAGGGAGGCTTTTGAATTTGTTATGGTAGCGCATAATCTTTTGAATGACCATATTGAAACGTGAAGTTTTAATGGAAATTGAATTTTTGTTATGCACAAAATTAAATGTATTTATTTGATTACACACAACTTCCAGAGAGCTATTTTCTTCTGAAAGGATGAAGGGAAGCATTTTAGTGAACGTTTTGTCAAAATGCACACCACAGATTTTTCTGCATAACAGCCTTTCATTAAACAAAAATGGTATTTTTTATCTTGTGACAGATCGTATCCACTATTTTCTACCAAGTTATATTGTTATAACAGTTTCAATTATCATTCCAGGTAGTCCTCTCCACTGTTATCCCAAACCTCACTGCTGCACTCACATCTTGTTGCCCTGCTTGCAGAACTCTGCGTTCCCTTCTGCTCTCCGATCCCCTTCGCTCTTCTTCACTTCCCCATCTTTTGAAATGCAGATGTATAAATCTGACAGTTCGTAATCCCAGCTCACGACAAGGTCATGAATCTGCTGTGTGCGGAGGCAAGAGGCACGTGTTTGTCCCTGCTGTTGTGCTGTCACGAATGGAGAAAAAGCAGGAACAACAACATCTCCAAAGTGTGAGTGCCTTGCCAAAGTTCCCAGCAAAACATCCAAGATAAAAACAACCCTTCCCAATGCATCAGGATATATATATTTTTCATATCTCACCGTAGGAGGAGCCGAACCAATTTTCACCTGGCAGTCACCACTGAATTGTGATGCATGTTGAACATTTGGGGTCTAACCTGCAATAAATCACACATTCCTCTACAGCTCCAACCAGAGAAATATCTGCTTTTTGATAAGATATCTTCAGCATGGTATCTACCCAGAGTTCCAGCATCAGATAGGCCAGTAAGAAAGTAAAAATACAGCAGAAAGTCTCTAAATCAGAAGATATAAAGGACTTTAGACTAATTCTCTCTCCCATCAGCAGTTGCTGAATGGGATCTGAAACTTTTCTTTAATGCTACCTGCAGTCATGTTTTACACAGAACTATTGGGCAGCAGTAGACAGACTCCAAGGCAGCCAGACAGACAATATCTAAGATTCCATTGCCCTTAAATCCGCCAGGGGCTGAGGTTCTCTACCCTTACAGCACACTCAGAGTATTGCTCAAGCAAGGAAACAGAACAGCAAAAACAGCTACATTTTCCAACTATGTATTTAAATCTCTTATTTATAAATCAAAATATGCTACTTCCTCCTTTTCTGCTTTGCTTGATATTTTCCTATCTTGTAACTGTTTCTTTTTCTCATTTTTCTACTTGGCAACATAAGCCTGTTCAAAAATAAATACTCCTGCCCTTGAACCTAATGTGGCCATATAATAAAGGAAAATATATATATATTTCAGTGGAAAATTAACATAACATCAGAAATCTGGTGTTGTCCTGAACTTTTAGACATAATAAGATTTTCATACACATAAAACCCAATTAAACTGCATAATTGACATTAAATTAATTTAAGCATTCTTTCAAAACCCATATAGATTCTGGAAGACACTATGAGAGCAAGGGTTATAATTTTTTTGCAACAAACACTCATTTGTAAATAATACATTTAAATTTTGTTACAAGGTGTATATCTAAGTTACTACTGCAGATTTTGCTTTGTAGCTGGTGCTATAAAAGAAATGTCCAAACAAAGAGGCTGGTGCCTAGAGGCTTAGCTGCGTGCTGTGTAGGTAGTCTCTCTCCTATTTCATCACTATCCCGCAAAAATGGAAGTTGTTTCTGTGGTATTAAATCAGAGCTAAGAAGGATGCCTAAACCTCCTATTTCAGAAAGCTGCTGCTGCCTTATTAAGAATTACTGTGTGCCCCTATCACCCCTGCCATGAATTCACGCATGTCTTGAAGAGAAGGCCCTATGAGAAGGCCATGGGATTTCTAAAGTCTCAGCTCTTTTCTCTGTGTCAGCTTGTGGACTTTTTTGACCTTGTTAATATTCTGGCCCAAATCCCTTCCCCTCCCGTCATAAAAAGATAAGATAAGCAGAACCTGAAAATACACGGATCTGTAACATCCATTTCTTCTTCAGGTGTCCTCTGCATGGACTGCCAGTCATAGTATATTTGAATCATAGCTGCATGGGTACTGAAATACTCTCCAGCCAAACTGAGCATCTGACCTAGAAGCCAGGTCTAATTAATAGTGTTTTGCAGAGTTTGAATAGAGATTCTTCAACAACTGGAACATGTCAGAGATGTGCTAGCTATGTGTCCACTGCTGCTGTCATCAATTTAATCCAAACTCTGGCTGAGGAAGAAATGAGATCCCTTTTCTATATCCTGACTAATCCACCTACATACTGAGAAATAATACATTTTTTTACAGTTGTCATAAGAGATAAAATTTAATCAGAAGAAATGCAAATCTAGGTTGCTTTTGAAACTTGTCTTATTTATATTGTAAATTAACTCTCGATTAACCTGAAATGTGTGTTTATATCTACCTTTACGATACATTAATATGACAGAGCATTCCTTACCAGACTAATTCTAGGGGAGGTCAACTTTTTGAAAAAGAGCAGCTATTAGTCTAGCTGGCGAATTGCTCTAACCTTGCAGACGGAATGAGTCTTACAAAAGCTGCTGAAAAATAAAATAAAAAACAAAAATAAAAATATCAAACAGATATATGAGCTATTTCTTGGCCAAATTAAACTCCCATGACAGAACTTCATCTTTTACTGGTGAGTGCATATTAACAAGACCTTTCACACATTTCTAAACTACATCATGTGCATAAGCAAGTCTACTGTTTATGGGAATATGACATTTTGAAATTGCTTTGTGATATTCTGATAGAGGACAAAAAATATGTCTAGAAACTTTAGTTACTGTAAATACCCAGGAACATACTGTGCTGGTCACTTCGAATCAAGATGCTGGTCAGTAGTTACTTGAAAAAATCAGCTCACATGATACTTCCTGGAATTAATCATTTTGCACCTCTCAGATAAAGTTTTTTCATGGACTATTTAAACTCTATAGCCCCTGTGGATTAAGAGGGTCTGTGCAGTAATTGGCATTCTTGGTTTTGGGTTACATGTAAAATAACCGTCTGAACGCTGCCAGAGAAATAAATGCCATTTATCTGTTATGTTGTTCAATACCTTAATCATGTTTTGTCTAAAAGATATCAAGGTCCTGAAGAATCTGATAATGGCAGCCTGTCTTTGGCCAGGCTTTAGCTGAAGCAAAGGTTGAACATGTTTTATCAAGATCTTTCTGAGCCTGGTCATGTCTCTGCATCCCTCCCCACTGAATTGATTCCCAGTGTCATTATGCCCATCTACAAAATGCAGAGGAATACGCTATGACATTCATTGGTCACTCTCTGCTTTCATGCCATTTGCTAAATTCTAGTTCTCAAACATTTGGGAACTCTCAAGAGGGAGCAAGACTGGGAAAATGGAGATTATTAGCGTAATTTTCTGACGGTACAGCTCATGATCATTATGGTACAGAGAACACTTGAAAAGTACAAATGCTGCATGAGCTTTCCAGTTACCTCCTTTTTTAAATTAAGGGCATATTTTAACTCTGAAGATACACTGCTAGTGATTTTTAGTGCAAGAATAGTCCATCTTGGATGGGTAGAAATGAAGTTAGTACTTTTGGATCCTTTACTTGAATCCAAGCAGATTTGCAGTGGTCATTGAAAGGCTATTGTTATGGCATTGTCTATGAAAATACACAAGAAGAATGAAAAAAAAAACCCACACATTAACATATTAACTCTTCCAGATTCACATTCTGCTGTAAAATATGCCATGTAAAATACATATAAAATGCGTCTTGACCAAACGGAGCACAGTATGAAGGGGAAAAAAGTGTTATCAGTAGTTAAGACCTTGTTAACCTCTAACAGATGAGAAATGGAATGGAGGGGAATTTTGTTGCTTTAATAACATCCAGCTCTGCCTCCAAGCCAGCAATTGAACAGCAGCCAAAAAGAGGACTTATACTTCAAGCGAAGAATGAGGGAAAGGAAGCAGCAAAATGCCAAAGACGATCAAAAAAAAAAATAGTATTCTGAGGAATAGTTGTGGGCTACGATGCAGAAGAGGTGAGCTCACTGCAGAACAGCGGCTGACGATGCTTGAGTGTCATCAGACAACCTCACCAGGTCCTGAAGCCTCTTGAGAACAGAGACCACCCAAAACACTTCCACTCTTCTGGTTGCGAGGGACAGGCAGACTGGCCTTTGGTTGTGAGTCACTATGAGCCCATCTACAAATTGTTGTGGTTGGCAGTTGTATAAATAGGCTTTCATTCCACACATTCACTATTTGCACATTTCTTCGGTTTTCCAGTCTGCTATGTTGTATTATGCCGTATTATAAAGTTCCATTACTCCTTAGAATTGCATTTAACTGAAAAACACCACCCCAAGGTGCATATTGCCCTAAAAATATATTTTACTAACAAAATCAAAGTATATACCTTAGTGTATAATTTAATTCACAACATTAAACATTCACAATGTGAAACCTGCTTTTTAAATAAAGCAATGTGTTTACTTGATCTTTATCCCTAAGTCCAAGAAAACATCTAAAGGAACCACCTTCTCAGCTCACATTTTGCAAGTCTCTTCGTACCCGGTTTCCATCTATAACCTCTGTGTAGACATATATCTGATATGCATACACTGTAAGCATCTACTACATGAAATTAGTCTCTGCAATTTGGATACAAATTACTTACTTCTGCTTAGAGCTAGCACAATCTTTCACAAAACAGAAAAGCAAGGCAAGGTGGATCTTTTGGAATAGGGAATTATAGGACCATTACTGTCTATGTCAGGCAAAAGTTTCATTTTCTTATCCCTTTGTGGAGCAGAGGGAATTTCAAAATGTCATGGTACAACAGGCATTTTCAGGTCTTCATTAATATTAATGGCTGTGTTGTATCTAATCAAGCAAACCTTGTGCTGTCTTTTGCTCAGCAGAGGGAAGGCAAATCCTAGTTATGTAGGATATATTTTATGCACTAAGAATTGTTATTCACTTTTATCGCTCCAAGTTTTACGGTGGGACAGATGCACTTTGATGTAACAGAGTGCATACCCTTAATAAAATACTCTCAGTGGCTGATTTACCATCATTAAAATGACCGGAGAAAACAAGACTCCAGGTGGCAATGGTTAGACAGGTTTCACACCTACGAAGACACAAAATGCATTGCTATTACAGCTTGGGCTTGCACACCATTGGGATTTCAGGCACATAACCTCATAAATTCTGAACTGCCCCTAAAATAGCCTTGTCTCACTAACTGAAGCCAGTTCAGGAAAATATCCCATGGAAGTAACCGGCTGGTCTCATCTCTGTTCTCTCCTTGAAGCATGAAGGTTCTGGTGATCCTTATGTAATCTACCACAATTACTTGGTACAAGGATTGCTAATCCATTCGGAGTAACCTATCCTTATGAATTGCACTGTTAATCAGCAATGCTCCCACCTCTGTGTAACATCGTTTTGAAATCTGTTTTGAAATAATTTGAAAATATTGCTAGCTAGGGGGAAAAGAAAGAAGAAATCAGCAGAGTTTGACTACAGTATCAAGAATTTATTTCAGTAGAAATCACAACATTCGCCAGGGGAAAACTGCTTATTGTGTTGATAGAATACTATGTACTTGTTCTTAAAGCCGTTTTTCATGAGATACAAACTTCCTAATATCATAATCTCTAACAAGGAGAAATGCCTGGAAAAGTAGAAAGTTGGTAAAATAAAATGTATATAAAAATCTTTAAATTATCTTGCTGGATCCTTCCTAAATAAACTGTTGTTTTAAGTGTGACTGATTTAGGTATATTTGAAATTTTTCCT
>JAUBNY010000534.1:342277-352969 GCA_032275445.1 Crypturellus soui | reverse complement strand
GAGAAGAATTTAGTCCCATCCTCTTTACATTTTCCCCTCATGTATTTGCACATGTATATCCTTAATGATGGAGAAAGTAGTACCCCATACTAGGATCTGTAATTACTAGCTTAAAAAAATATATGAACAGGCTTTTCAAGGTAACAAGAGTTACATTTTGGGTTATTGTTTTTTGAAAATTAAGTGGAAAGGGAAAATAAATACTTCTAATAATTAACATACGCTTGAAATGTACTTTGCCAGATACTATAAAACTGCAAGTGAGGACTGATCTACCTAGTTATGTAGTATCTGTCAATAACTAATTTAAAGAAAATTAATTAAAAAAATCTCTCACAGGTAAATAAGCAAATTGCAAGAGAGCAAATAGTGTACATACTCACAGCAGATGATCTGTGCTGCGTCATCTTAACTTTGATATCTTTAATTTTTCCACAGGTGTTCATCAGTATCTCTCTGCTCAATGCACTTTGGTGTCTCTTGGCTTACCAAGGAGAATTTTCAATCTCTTTTTGAGATCCTCTTTTGATCCTATTCACTATTTAGTTTCCTGTGAAATTATTCTTTCTAATTTTCCTCTAGTAATTTTTATTTAATTTACTGATATATACATATATGTGTATATAAATATATATATATATATATAGATAGATATATGGTTTATGTTTGCACTTGATTCAGCTTTTCTTTTCTCTCTTTTAACTTTTTCTATTTCACTGCTTACGTGATTCTTTTGGGACATTTTTGCTCATCCTTGTAAACCCTTGTTATAGGGTAAGCATATCTGTTCCCACTGCAGACGTCCCCACAGATCTGCCAGTACTCTTCAAACCATTTTTAGAAGCTTCGGCTCTGCAGACATAAGAATTAATTTTGTCTCTGAGTATACACAGTCTTCAACCAGCAACACTGACAGTTTGTGACAAAGCAGAAACTAGAATGGCAGCCATGAAACGCATTCCTTGAGCCCATTCTATGGTCATCAAATGGTGGTTCTAAACAACTCAGTATTACCAAGTTTTGAAGAATGCAAAAGGAAAACCCAGACTCTGCATGATGTTCCCAGTTCTTCCACCCATCTGGTTGCAAGTAAGTTTGAACATATACATATGAACTGAAGGTAGTCCAGGCCTCCCCACTACTCAGAAAACCAATATCCTCACCAGCGTTAACACAGTAGCACCATATATCACCGGATTACCTAACTGCAATACTGAAATTTTAAAAGGATGCAATTGTACAGCAATTATTCGGCATTAACGCTAGTGCAGTATCTCAGTAACTGCAAAATGAACCTTGTGCTCGGCTCTGTCCCGCACACCCCGGTGCTATGCGAAATTCCTTCTGGAAGCTGGGGAGCTCCACAGCTGCCCCTCAGTGGGGACACGACACGGCTGTGGGATGCCGTGTCCCACAGCCTGCAGCACCCTGCCCTCTCCCTCTCCTGCTCCTGCAGCTGGGATGGAGCTGTGAGCCGGGATGAGCGGCGGTCCGAACACCCGGGAGGGAGTGCACAAAGTACAGACGGGGAGCCATATCCCAGGAAGGCATATCCCAGGAAGGAGAGAGGTATCCCAGCATCCTGACATTGCTCACTGCAGTCTTTACCACAGCGTAAAGTTGTCCCATGGCCCTCATGTACTCATATCAGACTGGCTAGAAAGCAGGAGATTGAGAGAGATAGAGCAAAATCCCTCCCTTGGCAGTTCCTGAATTCTTGGTTGCTTTCTCTCCAAAGACCTAACTCAACTGTGATACCTTAAGGATATGATTCATTTTTGTTACTGTCTTTATCCAGACATTATCCCGTTACGTAGTTCATTACTAACCCGCATATGCCGAAGCTTATCTGTTGAGCTGTGCTCCATGAGCCATTCCCCCAAATTTACATGTCATGATGCAAGTCCTTAGCTTTATAAAGTGAGTGGAAGCTGCAATAACACTGTAACACTGAGCAGCATTTTTTTATTTTTTTCACTTTTGCAAGTGGAGCAATGTCAATGCCTAAGCAAAGGTAGCCACAAAAGTTTAGAGAAGGATATTTTTTCCTGATATCACGTCAGTAACTACTGCCACTTTTCCTCCTCTTACTTGAATTTTTTTTCTTCTTATCTTTATGTCTATTTCCCTCTTTTCTCCTATTTCTCTAGTGTTCAGCACACTGCTCTTCTTCCTTCGGGTCCCAGAGTGACAGCGAGGACAGAACTATCTTGGCTGTGCCCATGTACAAGAGCGCTTTCACAGTGGTAAAGAGATAGCAGTGAGGAAAGGCTCCCATCTGTGCCACAGCACCGTCACCATGAGATTAAGTACACCTTTAAAAATATGAGGGGAATTATCCCCAGAAGAAAACATAGGTCACACTGCACGTCTAATAGTATTTATGCTCAGTTCCCAGCTTTTTGGTTATGTCTACCTAGCAGAGCTCTACACCCCCTGAAAGAATGGAAGTGAGTTTTTTTTTTCTTGCCTGTCCAATCTCTAGGAAACCATGTCTTCGAACTTCTTCCCATTCTCAAAACTTCCCTGTTTTCTACTAGTGCAAAAACACCTAAAATGAAAACTTGTAAAGTGAATACATCAAAATTACTACTAACTTAAATAAAAGTAAATGACAGAACATTCAGTGTACTTATAATTTCAGATATATTTTTGGAATCTTCAGGGAAAAGTGTCACAACAGGATCTAAATATACCAATTTTCACCCTTAGGCAGACTACCTATTGCTAACTGGAGACCTTTACTCTGAAGATTTTGAATTTTTGCAGTAACTATATCTACTGATTATGAAACATTTATGCTATAGAGTGCACATTCTGTCTGGGTAGATAGTTTCACATGTTCTGCTGACAAAATATTCTCTTCTGCTGAAGAATATTCTCCACCCACGCTAGAAGGTTACTTTGAGGGATGTGGTACATAATCCATATAGGTAAAGACAATCAAGTAAAAAGAAATGAGAGAGATTAAGGCAGAATTATTAAGAATTATCTTCATTTTCCCCCAAATTAGGAAGGAAAACACCAGTGTTACCTTGGCCAAAGTACTCAAGTGATATTCAGTAAGTAATAAAATGCCAGCTATTACTGCACTCAGCCCCCAAAAAAACCATTTTGAATAAGTCAGTCATGTTTCCAGGCTCTTGAGGTCGGAGGTAGCAGGTTGCTACCTTCCTTTTGCTAATTTCTAGGTTTATACATACTCGTGAGTGCAAGTAAGGAAATAAGGACCTCTACGGCGTAGAGAACGAACAGACTCTGGTCTGTATACTAAATACTTTCCAAAGAACATATCCAGTAAAATATACTTGAGAAAGTCTCGTAATGATCTAGTGTTAGTATAATCCATTCAAAGGTTAATGGCTTGCATCTTGTTGACTGATATTGTTGCACTTACTGAAAAACCCAGAACTTAGTTGGAAAATCCACTTGAAGAAAAAAGACTTGTTTTGAAGACTTTCAGTAAGGTATTGAGCTTCTTATCGTCAAGGTTATAAAACTGTGCAGCAACTAGTCTTATTTGAATAGAAATCAAAGCAAAAAAAAAAACCACACAGGAAGGAATATTATGTTCGGTGTTACTGAACAGAAGTCCTAAAATGAGAAAAGGAAATGTGCTCCATCTGGAAGAGAAGTTTCTAAACACAGAGTGTTAGGTTATATGGTTCATGATTAAGATCTGGCAAAAGACTTCTCCTCTCTGGCAGAACAGACAGTATCTTGACTCTTCGATAATACTCATGACACTGCCGCAGATCAGAGAAGAATGTGAGCTTCCAGGGATATGCAATTCTGGGTCCCCTGGGAAGAGGTCAACCTCTTGTTTGAACTAAATACATCTCACAGATGATGAGGAGAAAGAACAGAGAAAAAGATGTTGCCTATTTATCCCTGATATTATCAGTTGAGGAAAGCATTTTGGCCTAACTCCCTACACTGAGCTGACATCTCTGGGCTAGAAAACCTCAATTGCAGGTTTATTTCTTTAGTTGAAAGGACACGATAATCTGAGTCTGTCCCATAACATATCTGAATGTATAATCAATCAATATCTATTATTCAAACTAGAGTAATGAAAGGATTGCTTGAGACTTAGAATTATAAAAATGATGAATTTAGGCCTAAGTCTTTCACTTGTGTTCTCTAGGCAGCTGTCCTTTATTAGTGACATTACACCAGATGGTCTTGACAGATCTTCTGGGTATCACAGGGGATTTTAGAATGATGACACCTAAGGAAACATTTTCCCAGGCTCTGCACCAGCTTTTTTCTCTATCTGAAAGCATACAAAAGGCAATGGTAAAATGAGGAACATGTAATATCGCTCT
Source organism: Crypturellus soui (assembly GCA_032275445.1). NCBI lineage: Eukaryota > Metazoa > Chordata > Aves > Tinamiformes > Tinamidae > Crypturellus > Crypturellus soui. Next base: position 348,641 of record JAUBNY010000534.1, on the reverse strand, counting down.
GTTACATATGAAAGAAAATTTCAATAGCTGCTTATCCTTAAATTTTCATCTGAGAGGAAACACTTCAAATGCATACACATACAGCACAGCTCAGCACTCACACAGTAGTTAGGTGACTCGCAGCACTATAGGCACAGAATAGGGGTGTCCCCTGTCTAACCTATGTAGCTTCTTGGCAGAATAAACTAAAGCCAGCAGAGTGCAATAATGCAGCAATAGCGATTTTGCTAAGTTCGTCGCGACTGTCTCATCCTAGAAAGCAGGGCTTCACAAAGCCATCTGCATCAGAGGGAACCGCAGTTCCCTCCAAGATTATGCTACAGATTTAACTACTTCCTTGATTAATTGAGAAACAGAAGGACTGAACTTTGGAAAATGTGTATTTCTTTCTATATAGTTATTTTATCTTTTAAAGATGTTTTTGCTAAATGGGTCATTTTTTTTCCCTAGTTTTGAGATTATGCTCAATTTGCAAATCAAAAGTATTAAAAATAAGACAGTCTCAATATGTTTTAAATTCTCAGACATTCTCAGATTTGATGTAAGTTTCTCATGGTGGTAATGTTCTCAGTTAAATTAATTTCTTGCCTTTCTTAATCAGTCTCCATGTATACAATAGAATATGAGTATCAACTGGATAAAAAGATGCATGAGGGACAGTTTATTCACCTCAGAGACATTTGGAGAAATTCTCCTGTACTAACTAACTATTTTCTTAGATTTTTCAGAGGCTGCAATATATTCACGGTTTTGCATTTACAAAAAGGAACAAGCAGACTAGAATATGCCCAGTTCATGAAGTATCATGAATGAAGAGCCTCCTTCTAAAAATTATGTGAAGAAAAGATAAACCACAACCAAAGCAACGGTGCAGATGCCTAAAGCTTTGAGCGTGCAGGCTGCATGCAGGAATTTTTAGATTAAGAATCAGAGGAAGTAGTTCATCAATTATAAAAGATTTCTGGATAGATCGGACAGCATAACTATTAAGTAAGGCATGACGAAAATATTTTAGGAACATTTCACAGGAAGATTAGTCTCTCTAGGTCTCCTAAGAATACGAGGAGTGTTTTCTTTGGTCGGTATATGGAAGTTTTTCTCTCCTTGAGAAGGAATGTTGGAAGATTCTCATTTACTGCATACCAGCTGGGTGCAGGAGGCACCTTCTCTGAATACAGAAATGACAGGCCTTGGGCAGCTGCTTTAACAGGGAAGTGAAGAGAATGAAGGTAAAATGAAGTAAAATAGCTAGAAAAGTAGATTCTAGCATTCGGATGCAGAAATACACACACTGCAGCTGTGATATTACAGAGGCAATTAAATGGGTGTTTCATAATCTTCACTTGACTCACAAGTGCAAGGGAACGTACCATTTTAAAATTCTGCAGAGATGCCTTCATACCGTAGATATGTGAATAAGTGCTGTATAATAACGTGGTACCTCCATGTAGTGGATACATGACTAAGTGTGCTATTTTAACCACCTTTGCAATGATGATTACGTTACTGCAAGACACTTCTCAGAATCTTTAATCTAGGAGTAGTCATTCACCTCCATTTCTTCCTTGTCACAATTCACCCAGACGCTGTCTCATGTGATCTTTCCACTCTTGCTGCACCGTGCTGTTTGCCTAAGGGTTAGTTTTAAGCTAATGCTAGTTTTTCATAACCAACATAGCTTATCTTTTTCTGTATCTGCACTCACAAAGGGAGTGGTTATCTTGATTCCAGTGATAAACTGTGGCAGTGTGGCAGGGTGGTGTGGCAGTGTGGTGAAAGCGACGGCTCAGGAAATACTGTCATTCAATGCTGCATCTTAAGTTTGTTCTACCTTTAATTGTTTTTAAAAAGAAGAAAAAGATGTAAGACATTTTGGTGGAAGTTCAGGAATATTTGATACAGCTGTTCTATTGGTTGGGGGACTGCCAGTGGGATACTCTCTTTGTTAATTAATTTCCTGAAGAAATAATTTTTATATTTCTTTTGAGCTACCATTTTTGCATACTGATAAAATAACAATGATCTTTGGCTAATGTCTGAGGAGCTAAAGCTCACACCTGAAAACCAACTGCAATTAATTAAAAAAAATAATTTGGTGCCATTTAGTTTGTCTACATCCTCACTACTTCATTTTAATTTGATATAATAAAATTAAGATGATCACGAGCGGGTGATCTCAGAGGGTAAGCCGGCAACATCCTTGTATAAGAATTATGTTAAAGGGGCTTACCCAAAACTCAAATGGAGGGCTGTGTGTTATCTTCTGTTCTTTATAGAAAGTGTAGAAGAGCTGATGGACCATTAACTCCTATATATCTGAGCGCTCCCATTCTGCTAGGTTCCAACAGATGGCAGGGCTTCCAGGAATTTCTAGGGCTTTTCCTGCTGGGATCCTATGTAAGGTATGGTTGTCCCTCTGCGTGAAAAAAAGGCAGAAGAACAAGCCATCATAAAACATAAGGGATATCCTTGTGCTTATTTGCATTAAATGAATTCAATTAGTAAGAGAAGGACAAAGCCATCACTGCACTTTTTCTGTTGCTAATTAGTGTTGCTAATTGTTTAAGGACATCGCTGTAACAGACAAAATATAAAAGTTCACCTTGTCCTAAAGATCTCAGAGCAATACCTGTTCCAAGTTTTGGAACAGCTCTAGAAAAACAACATGCATTTAATTATGCCTATTGTGTATTCAAGACAATAATTTACTTACTGGGAACAACTTAATAGTTTTGTGTAAGGTTGCCAGAAAGAGCATCTGGTAAGTACTGGAAATAAAAAACAGACAATTAAAATATACATCAAGAACAGTGAGAGTCTTTGACAGAAAGAAACTCTGGCCATATTCTGCTCTTAGCTACATCCCTGGAGTTCCAGAATAACTCTTCAGAAAGTTAATAATTACTCTGAACTGAGAAAAATATAGTTGAATGCAGTATTGGAAAAAACTTCGCTAATTTTACCTAAGAGTATAGAATGGAATGAAAACGAAGGTTAAAATATACCAGTTTGAGTAAACCTGACTGATATGGTTCAAGATACTGGTTTATTTATTAACTATCCTGCTGATAATAGTAGTTCTTCCTTCTACTCAAAATATATATATATATATTATGGGCAATTAAGGTACATAAAGAACTGTTTCTTATGTAGAACATTTACAGAATATTACATTGGATTGAATGAATGCTGCTGAACACTTAAAGCTTGCTGTAAAGTATAGATCATTTTTCCCTGGTTAGACCAGGATACACACTTGTCTTTAGTTATAACAGAGCAGGAAGAGGCATAGTGGAGATCACAGAGTATAAGCAAAGCTTAAATCCTTCTAATCTACAAGCCTACCAAGAATTTAATCATATTCTGAGTTTTAGCACGTGGTTAGTCTCACTGAAGTCTTTTTTTATAAATGTAATTACTTATGATTAAAGCATATGATCTTAAACGCAATTCTGGATGTGATTCTAATGAATCAGGGATAATAGCCTATACTAATGAATATATTCTCATACATAACTTTATTTTTTTTAATGATAATTGTGGAATATGTAATGAATATCTTTTTTTCTTTGTTTGTTTTCCTTTCTTCCACAAATTGTGAGAGGTAAAGGACAGGTCAACAAAAATATAATAAAGTATTTTATTCCATTAGACAGTATGTGAATTGGGTGAACAGGCCAAAAGTGACCAGGTTAATTCAGGATGATGTATCAGCAAAACAGAACAGCTGCCTTGGTATTAGTGGTGCAGAGCTTTAATTATTAATCACTATATACAATTTATCATATGTCAAAATATATTTTTGAATTAGTTGTAGAATTTAGAGGACAACCATCATATATACATCTTAATTCTATTCTAGAATCAAGTCTCAGTCCAAGAGCTAGTTCCTTTCATTAGTTCCTTGCATGGAGATCAGAATCATCAAACGGCTAATGCAAGGAAAGTAAATTTAGTTGCATGTAGACATACTGGGCTAGTATACAGTGTCGATTATACAAACTCACACACTGAGGGAAACTGAATGCTTTACTTACCCACAATACAAACCTAAAAATGGCAAATAGTCTTTTCCAGATCCCTCCACTACCAATTCTCAAGATCTAAATACTTCAATCATACAGTCATTCCAAATAAAGTCCTGCTCTCCCTAGAAAATCAGAGAAATTTCTGGTTAAGCGCACCAAAGCACTTTTTAAATGGCTGGCTGATGAGAGAGACATCTTACTGAAAAGTATTTTCAGAAATATATACTTGGAAAAATGCTGACTCTATTTTGGCTGTGTTTAGATTCATTTTGAGTAGATTTTTGTGCCTATTCAGAGAAAGGAATCAAATAGCAGAATATTTCACATAATGGATCCTTTTAAAAATAATGCTAGAGAATATCCCCACAGCAAACTCTGAACTTGTACGTATGAATAGCAATTATAAAAACTTACAAGTTTCTTTCAACTGTTCCTTGAACAGAGAAATGCTATATGACTCACAGATCCAATCAAAGCTCTTTACAACATGTTGGATTTCAAGTATTTGCAATTGTGAACAATATCTACACTAAATCTTACTTAGAGAAATGATCTCATGAATATGTTTGAGAAAATTATAAGATGTACATGACAAATTATCATACAGAAATATAGTTAAAATTAATTAAACACATTATCCACTATGAATTATTTGAGAATCTCTAGTCATCACCAACATCAAGTTTGGAAATCGGGACTAAGTATATTTTGAACAGGCATAGTATCATTCGTATTAGCTAATGTTCACACCCTTTCTCAAAATTACATTATTTACATATACGTCTAGATAATACAGAACACAGCAGTCATTTTTACATAGTTTTCCATTTTTATTATTATCTTTTTGATAGAGCTCAGCATTGTTACAACAGCAGGAAGCACGAAGCATGACTTATAGTACAAACAGAAGACAACTGTGTGCCAAAGAGTTTATTGCAAGAACATTTTTACTTCATTTTTTTGTCAATTACTTGTAAAAAAATAAAATGACAAAGTGATTATTTGCAAATAGTCAATATGCATTATTATCCTATTAAGCAGTAGGGTCACAGGCCCTTATCCCGGCAAACTGAGAAGAGGCAAAAGAAAACTTAAATTCTTTTAATTTGACAATGTGCAGAAAAACAGTTTGTAAGCTTTAAACTCTTAATGCAGCATGAAGCTTTAAACTGTAACCTAAGTCTAAGCAAATGTGCTCCATCAACCCTTCATTACAGCTCTGGACTTACAATGAGTGAAGTGGTTTGAACATGGATCACCTACCCTCCACAAAAACTCATGGTCTTTTGCTGCTAGGCAAAGACCAGATGCAAAAAGAAACCTGAGTGAGAAAAGCAACTTTTAATATTTCCTGTGCTAATATCTCCACAGTCAATCATGTCAGTAACAAGTCGTTGATGTGCTACTGCTTTGAGGTGTTGCGAAATCTTTAAAAAAGAAAATCTATGGAAGATGTCCTCCAGAGGAAGAGACCTCAGTCTGGGCATGATGGCCCTAATTGAGACTTCTAAGTATTTTCTCTCTCTCTCCAGTCTAGGGAACACAACAACACACAATTGCAAGGTGGACCAGCTGGATTAGAAGAAATTAAAACCAATCTGAGCAATCTTTACTTCTGTGTCTGCAATTTTTAAATTCACATTCATCATTCAAGTCAATGACACTGAGGATGCTGAGAAACACATTAATGCAGGAAAAAGGAGACGTGATAGTAGGTGTCATACAGACAGAACATTTTTGTAGTAAAATGTAGAGAGGGCAGTGCAATGCATGTCAAATAGACACTTACTAATGGATTAAATTTTATTATTCAAAGGTAGATGCTGCAAAAATTGAAAAGTGCTGACTTTTATAATTCCGGGCTGCCCTGTAACTGAGTCTAAATTCACCACTTGACATACACAGTAATATGAAAATTTGCAAATAGGTTACTTTTTACTCATTTACTGAGACTTCTTCAAAGAAGACAGAAGGATAATGAGAAGGCAGAACAATCTATGGAAATAAAAAAATGCTTTCAAAGAAGAACTAAGATTACTAACAGCAAAACTGTATTTCTCTCTTCCAGTTTTGTTACAGTGCTGACACTGTAACTCAGAGGAAAATGGTGAGTTTCTGCTTGTTTTCCCTACAGTCACAGGTGAATGAGGTTACTAAGAATTGAAAGTTGAGAATATCCTGAAACACATCCTGAAGAAACGCTAGCTGCGGTATGCGGGACGCACATCAAAGAGCAAGGTGTATGCCACTGCAGCCTGGCACAGGAGCAGGAAAGCACAGTGAAGACACAGAGACATAGATATAGCAGGAGAATGTGAATGTTTTAAACTGGAGAT
>JAUBNY010000534.1:306361-318889 GCA_032275445.1 Crypturellus soui | reverse complement strand
GAAGGAAGGAAGGAAGGAAGGAAGGAAGGAAGGAAGGAAGGAAGGAAGGAAGGAAGGAAGGAAGGAAGGAAGCATATAAGTTAGAGAAGGTATTAACCTGCAACTAGAAGCTACATGTTAAATTTATTGCTTTGTATCAATAAGGATGAGAAGCTGAGAGAAGACAGAAGACACAGGTATCTCAAGCATTTTCCACTCCGATATGACTGGAATTCTTCCCTAGGTCACCCAGATAGTAACTTCCAGGGATGGTAAAACAGCGCTGGAAATAATGTAGAAGCTGTTCTTTCTAGAAAGATCACAAGATTCAAAACTCTGATCATTCCAGGGGCCTATGGGAGTACGGGATAATTCACATAAATGTACTAAAGCTAATCTTCCTACCATCTCTGCATGTTAACAGGGAGACAGAAACTCCTCTAGGAAGCAATCCAGATAATTAGCCATAATTTAACCATCTTGACTCATCCTTTGGATGCTCTTATCTCTTTCCACCTTGTATAGCTTATAAAGGGATTTTAGGGAACCTAGCTTCATTCAGCTGCAGGGAGCCTTTCAGAATATGCTGTCTTCTTTCTGCATTCCAAAAACTGAACCATTTGCTTAAACAACTTAATTTAATAGAATTATGCAATGAAATAGAAGAATAGAAGAAAAGTGTCTTAACATCACAGAGAAAAGTTCAGAGGCATCTTATTATAAGGAAAATTCATAATAGTACATTAGATGCCATTCCGATAAAGAATGACCACTGTCTCCCACAAAATCCTTATAGATAAGCTGATAAAGTGAGGGCTAGACAAGTGGTGAGTGAGCTGGACTGACAACTGGCCCAAATACCTGTCTCAGAGGGTTGTGATCAGCAGTACCATGCCCAGCTGGAGGTCAGTCACTAGTGCTGCACCCCAGGGATCGTTACTGGGGCCAATATTGCTTAACATCTTCATTAATGAAGATCAGGGGACAGAATGCACCCCCTGCAAGTTCACAGATGGTATAAAACCAGGAATAGTGTCTGCTGCTCCAGATGGTTGCACTGCTGTTCAGACAGACCTTGACAGGTTTAAGAGATGGGCAGAGACGGACCTCACGGAGTTCAACAAGGGGAAATGAAGAGCCTTGCACCCAGAGACGAATAACTCCATGCACCAATCACGGCTGGTGAACAGCTCGGGAGCAGCCCTTAAGAAGGAACCGGGGTCAAGGTGGAAAACAAAATGAACGCAGGCCAGCAATATGCCTTTGTGGCAAAGAAGGCCAGTGCTATCTTGGACTGCATTAAGAACATTGCACGCAGGCCAATGAAGGTAATCCTTTCCCTCTATTTAGCTTTAGTGAGGCCACATGAAGGGTTGAGATCTGGAGTCCATTTCTCCTCAGTATGAGAGACATGGAAGTATGGGAGGGAGCCCATCAGAAGGCCACAAAGATGATTAAGGGACTGGAACATCTCACATATGCGAAGAGGCTGAGACTACTGGGGCCATTTGGCATGGAGAAGACAAGGCTCAGGAGGAGAAATTATCAGTGTATACCTGATGGGAGGAGAGGGTCAGACTCAGTGGTGCCCTTTGCTCCTTGAACCCTTGAAACTGAAACACTGGAATCTGAACATAAGGAAACACTTCTTTACCGTCATGGTCACTGGACACTAGAACAGCCTACCCAAAGAGGTTGTGGAGTTTTCATCCTTACAAACATTCAAAACCTGACTGGGCACGCTGGGCTATGTGCTCCAGGTGACCCTGCTTGAGCAGAGAGGTTGGAATAGATGATCTCTAGAGGTTCTTACTAACCTCAACTATTTTGCATTTCTGTTTTTCTATGATTCTATGATATTCGTCCCCTATACTTACTGTACCCTATTTTTGTTGCCAGTATACATGTAGAAAAATATCTAAGACCTCTTGAAATTGATCCACAGGCATGTAAGAAGTGGTCCGAAAAAGAAGCTAATGCATCTAAAGATAATAAAGGATTTTTAATTTTTGAAAGCAAAAAAAAAAAAAAAACACTTGTAAAGAAGGGCTTGTGAAAACCAAATTCTTTCTTCTCTCTCTTGCCCTTTACACTATGCTAGTTAACCTAATAAAATGTATTATGCCTACCTTCTACATGTTGCTGCTCTCTAAAAACCGTGGATGATTTCCCAGTATATGGAAATGAGCACCAAAACTAAGAATGTTTTTTATGGCACACTCGGTAGCTCAAACTGTTTAAATTTATGGCTAAAATGAAAACACTATCAAATCTGTAGCCCTTGCTACATTTTTATTGAGCAATTGAACCAGGTTGAAATGAAATCTTTTGCCCCATATGCAACTGAAGCACCAGGAATCACCAAACCACGGATACTTTTAATTCCTTTCAGGAATGTAGGTCTGTTTTTTTTCTGTCATTTTTCAAGTGCCTGGATTCTGACCTTCTCAAGACAGAAGCTGCAATTCCAGAGTTAGTGGCTTTGACCTTTATAGATTCCTCTACAGACACTTTCTGTACTAAGCTCTTGCTTGCCATGGCCTGAACAGGAGCTGGAACCTTTAAAATTGATTTTGAACAGCAGGCATGTTGGTCAGAAATAAGAATCTCATTCTGCCAGACTGCACAGTTTCTCAAGCCATTTTCTTGTCCATTTTTGAGAGATTCCTACTAACTGTAAAATGTTAATTCTTTCCTAAGCTATGGATTTCCTTAGTGAACATTATTTTATTATGATTAGCTGCTACAGATTGGTGAGAAATGATAGGGAAAAAATGAAAGAAATTAAATGTATACTGACTAGAATAAAACAAGAATTCTGAGCTTCTCTCAAAAACAGATTAGAATGTAGAACCGCACTAGTAACAGTGATTGTGAAAAATGCAAATCAGTATTATACTGGTCCATGTACCTCTATAGTTATCTGCATCTATATAAATACTGTTTAACAGATTCTCCTTGAAACTCATGGCAAAAATGATTTTTTTGTTTTGTTTTGTTTTCCAGAAAGTCTTAAATGATAACACGACATTAATCTTCAAAATTAGAGGAATATCAGCAAACTAGTTTTGTTTACACTACTTTTACAGAAGTGTATCCCCGTTAACTTCTGTGTAGGTCCTTCTCTTTGCATCAGTTTAAGCAAGCTTGGAATGAAGCTGCAAACATTTAATGAGGTTTTAATGATCCACTTGGGGGAGCTAAAGGGTAATTTGTTTCTGAGTTGAGTATAGCAAAATATTCAGGATGCAAAATTAATTTATGTTAAGCAATGTGATCAGAGAATTCCAATTTTTCCAAGTCTGTACTGGTTGGTAATTTGCATAAGCTTCTGGTGCAAATGGTCCCCATTTCTTATAAAAAAAAACTATCCCCTTTGAAAAAAAGTCACAATTATAAATAGCTTAGCAACTGCTGCCAGGATTGTATCAATCATATCCTGACACTTTAATTATGTACCTACAACATATCTTTCTTTCATGCAACAGGCGTAATATATAAAGCAAAATTTGATCCTTGCTCTCGCCCATTTTCATGCTAGTTAATATTAATTGTAATGTGATGATGAGAAATTCCAAGAAACAATAGGCCAACTATGAAATGCCTCTTTTATGTAAGCCATGGTCTTGGGCTTGTGCCAAATATCTGCTTGTGCCACGTGCACCTGCTACAGTGTTGGAACATGGCTTTGCACCCTCTTTCTGTTCTCCATATTTCTAGCCTGGGGCACACCAGGAACTGGGAACTGTTCCCCCTCTGTAAAGTTGCATCAGCTGCTCAATCTTACGCTTGATTGTCCCTGGCTACTGGTAGCCCTTTGAAGGTTGTGGCAGTCAAGCGGAGATGCAATATCTTCTGTACCGGAAGGAAGGGCATATTTAATTTTTGTCTGTGAAAAGTCAAAAAAAGTATGATTTGGGCATTCTGCCATGTAGGGATTGCCTAAAGGCCAGAGAAGATAACAACATAGACAATTTGAAAAGTCGCAGCAGATCCAAAAACATAACCATTTGTCTCCATTTATCTTTCTTTTTTTTTTTTTGAAAAAAAGAAAATGAAATGTTTTAGACACTTGCAGAAAATTCAATTGATAAAGCTGTATTGGCAATATATTCTGTGTAATAGCAGAAAATTCCCCTTATCCAAAATTATTATACAGTGTAGTCCATATTAAAATTTACAGTTTGTCATATTTGGGTAATGATATTTAACTGACTCATATAAAATAAAATTTCAACAAAAATGAGTGATAATTAAAATATTTTAGGCCCTTAATATAACTTCTTGCCTATTTTTAAGTTTTCTTTTTTATTTTATGTTTAACTTAGCCAGATTATATGGAAAAGAATAAATTGTCTCTTTATAGCAAGTACTACTTTTACATAACTTAAAATCTAAGACTTAACATTTTGTAGCTAAGAACTACAAAAATGTATTTAAAATGTCATTCAGGAACCTGAAGGCAGGCACAGTCAGGATGACAACAAGCTAAGACAATAGCAAAGCTAATGGAAGTAAAAGTTACAGTCAGCCTAGGCATAGGTATAAAAGCTGTAATCATTAAAAGTACTTGCTGTAATCATTAACAGCACTTGATGACAGTATTTCTAATGCAATTTCTTTTGTGCTTCCTCTTTGGTGTGTAATGACATGTGCTATAATACATTTAAGAGGAACTTTTGCCATAAATTGATCAACTTACATTAATTAATTCAATCTCCCAGATTTTTTTTACGAGGTCCATCGACGTATAGCCATTAATTAGAAAGGATTTGGTATAGTCACCCAGTTCAATGGAATCCAGCCACTCAGCTACAGAGGCAGGGTTGTAGCCATCATGACCAACCTGCTTCATCTGTAAAACAAGAACGAGCAAGAATTACTGGTTATACTCATTATATATCTTTCAGAACAGCAATTAATTTTGTTATTCTCTTTGGGTGAGAGTTATCTTATTCTTTGACCAACATTATTTTAATGATTAGAACATGAAGAAAGATTTTTGTGAGAGGAAAAGTGCTAATTAAACTTAGTTTCCCATGGATCTTTGTCTCATGGGTACTTGCCTTGTAAACCAGAGTACATTAAAACTGTAGCATGAGCTCACTTACTAGACATTAGAAAATCCACCTGTGAGACAGGGCAAAAGTGCATGTTAACAATACCCTAACTGTGCAAACAAAAAGCCAGATTTGCACCTAAGATTTCATAAAACGGGGAGAACTTATACTGAAGAATGGATTCTTTGATATCGAACTCCAAATGAATTGTATTTTCTTGATGACATTATTCCTCATCTATCTCTTCTATGGGGTTATCTGATGTTTTATAAAGGTTGAAGTTACACTGTACTTTTCCCCCTAGAAGAGGATTAAAATCGTCTCTCTCCATTAATGTGTCACCTTTCACATGTAACTCCTGGAAATTTAATATTGTTTAGATTGCTCTCCATCTGTAAAGTTGATTGAGACTTGGCAATAGATCCAAATATGATTTGAAACAAATTGACAGAACAGTGAAAAGAGAAGCATCACATACCAACACAGGCATGCAAAACATAATAATATAAATCTTCTTTTTACAGTATACTAGGAAACACCACTCCCATTTCATTTTTCTGAATTCTGCTAAGCCCCTAAGAAGTAAAGAGCTGCAATTTCTCTTTCACAATTGCCTCTCAGTGACACAAGTAAAGATCTTCAAGCTAGCAATAAAGATAAAAATGTAGAAAGCCTCTACTTGTTCAGCTATTTGTGACAAAATGGTTTTATGACTTTTAAAGTAATACGCAGTAGTGGCACAAGAAAGTAGACAAAGTTATGTAAGATCCTCAGTATTCCACAATATTATATACATAACATCTTTGTATATAAATGTAACTGGCTAACTTGATAACATACTCAAGTGGTAAATTTCTAAGAAGATTTACAGGTTTAGAAGGCCTTATATTTTGCATAGAAATTGCAGTCTGTGAAAGAGTAATACTGTGCATGGTGAAAGCTAGTTTCCTATTTTTGCCTCCTTATATACCTTCTTGCTTTCTGAGAACAAAGGAATTGTGACAGAAATACAAAGCTTAGAGCTTAAGTTTGAAGTGAGTGACAAAGTAATTTAGAGAGAACTCTGATCTTAAAATCTTGCCTGAACCAATTTATTTCTCACAGTTTATTTCAAATGTGTTTTGAATTCAAAACATAAAACAAAAGTCTGCATTTGAAGAACAAAGTAATGCTCATAAAAATATATAGCACTGTCTGCTTAAATGCAAGAAAGCTAACGTCATCGTCAAGATCTTAGTTTGGTGCATATCAGAGAGGGGCACAGGAACCAGACACATTGCATAATGGACCTGAGAGTTTACTCTTTGGGCTTTTGTTGCAGATGCTGGTCATGAAATATTAATGGCAATATTTAAATGATGCATTGTCTTAAATCGCAAAAGAGTGACTAGAGAATTCACATAATGAAGAAGGGGATTTTGAGCCCTAGGTCACTTCTTTAACAAAGGAGTCATATTAGAAAATCAGAGCTAATATACAGGAATTGAGTTATGACAGTATTGTAATGAATTCTTGGCATTTTAGAATTTAGATTTAGAACAGAAGCTCTGCATGTCAAAATTGTGATACATTCTCTTTTCATAGTCAGTCAGGCTTATTTCACATTTCCGATTTACAGTAGTCTCTGTAGCTGGACAGAAAAGCTGAGAACTCTGGTAGCTCTGATTCCAAAGAAGCTTATTTTGAGAACTGATTTGAAACAAGATGTGCTGAAACATTTAAAAAGAAAGGACTTGATAAACAGAAAAAGAAAAATCTAGTAAGACATGAAGCAGATGCAACAGGGCCCACAGGGAACACATGGCTTTTGAAAGTTGTAAGGTATTTTTGTTTCCTTTCCCTAACAAAGCAAAGGGAAATACGCTTTTCAAAGTATCCAGATGGGGAATGTTATGCAAATTATTTCTTTTGTTTATTGCCATTTAATCTTTAATTAATCTTGATTTTTAACATGATTTTTCTTTTTGCCTCCTGATTGAGAAATTTAATGTGGATTGGGCCAAAATATTGGTAACCTATCTGTCTCTCTGAAAAGCAAACAAAACATGGGAAGTCTCTGAATTCTCAAATCCTGGCAGCAGCCTCAGTCTCAGTCTGAAAGGTTGTTAAAACAGAGATCTTTCCTATCACGGTGTCTTGCCAAGGGCTGCAGGCAAACAAATACAGAAGGAGAAATTAAATAAACAAAAGCCTGAGAACAGCTGAAATGTATTTGACAATTCCACTCTTAAAATTTGGTGCCAGCAGACAAAATTTTCACTGAGTCGCTCAAAAGCCTACAGGAAGGGTTTAGTATACAGTTGTCTCTAAGAAGTTTTAGCATACAATGTATTGTCCAGGTCCTGAAAGCACCAACATGCTCTCTAAGCTCTTCCCCCTTGTTGATCCCAAAGACTTGGCTACTGGTGTTCAAGGCTAAGGCCTGGAAGGTGCAGCTAGGTCACCTTGGATCAGGCTTTAGTGAGAAGGAGCTGTGTGTTGGGGCCTCCCCAGCTTAGCTCAAGTCCTTGGACCTTGCTGGAGGTCTGCTTGAACCAGACCCACTCACTGGACTGCCCAGCTCCGGGGTGACCCTGCCTCGGCCCTGCGGACAAGCCTGGCTGTCACCAGGCCGTGGCTGACCATAGGCACTGTCACCTACCCGTGCTGCTCTCCTCTCTCATGGTGTCCTCAGGAGCTGCACCGTGTTGCGGCCAGCATGGCCCAGCTGGCCCTGTTACTACCCCAGCTCCCAGCCTACCTTCCCTAGTAGAGCAGCTGGATCAAGCTGCTCCTGAAAGATAATGTCAGAACTAGAATATTTGCTGGAATTTTCAGCAGAAAAGCAGTATTTTGCTTTGTCATGAAGCAGCTTCCCCTTGCCACCAAATCTGTCTCAGACAGGTTTTCTAAAATACATACGTAAAAGTTAATGTCCTTTCAGTTCTGGTCCTTTTGTATGAAAAGTTTTGTTTTGTCTGTTAATAATAACAGGTAGCTTATTAGCAGTCATTTATATGTGGCTATTTCTTTTCTTTGAAATATTTGTTGACAGATTGTCATGACAGTGTTATTCATATAATCTACTTTCCATATGAAATTTTATGGAGTTTCTAAATAATAATAATAAAAAATACCCATTAAAACTGAATATATGTCTGGAAATGCAGCCTCTTTACTTTACCAGGGCTGTAGTTTTTTTGCATCTTCTTCTTGTCCTTATTCTTGTCCAAGGTCAAGGTCCTTGGAGAATTTGTAGTTTTCTATACTTTGTTTGTAGTTACTGAGAGAAGGTTAGACTGCTCACAGATTATTTAAACCCTGTAGGTTTCCGTGCTGCTGATATTTGTTGGGTGATTTATCTTGGATAAAAAAATCCTGTTTATTGATTGTATTTCCATTCAGTCATTTCAGACCAGCTATAATACATGCACCAGTGCTGTCAAACATCTAACCAAATATGTGCATTTTGTTTGATTCAGTAGTATAAAATCCTGTAAGCATCAAGGCATTACTGTTGCAAATATAACCTTTCAGAATCTAACTGGTCATAAATAGGGGAAGCACCGTTCTTCTGCACACACTGCTACTGGTTCATTAGGTTGTTATCTTTAAATAAAAATACCAGTGCTAGCTGTTTCATTACTGATGATTGTGGCATGCTGACTATGGAAAGGCCAGGAGTGATGCTCATGGCATTCAGAAGTGATAGAGAAAAAGAAGTGACTGCTGGAACTTCTGCTCTTCCTGTGACAGCAAGGGCTGTGCTTGCCCATTTTGCTGCGCTGCAGTGGCCAACCCTCAGGGGAATGTTTATGTCATTAGTCATTTTGATTTTTGGTTACTGCTGGATGTCCTCTTACCAGGTGTGCTCTCTAGGGTAGGGGAGCAGGGAAACAGCCTCAGGCTGTCCACAGCCCAGTGCGAGGCTGCCTCGGTCTCTCTGCATGGCTTTGAATCCTTGCATTTTGGGCAGCTACAGAGGATATGGCCACAAGGCACTGTGCTGGCAGAGCTGTACTGGGACTGAAGACACCCGGCTGACAGCCTTGCGGGGCACAATGTGTCAAATACAATGTACTGATAAGCTATCCTAAAGCTGAAAGGGCAGGGACGCTCTTTGAACAGACTTTTGGCCAAAGGTATAGGCACAGGGGTGATGAATCATTTCTCTTACTAGCTGGAAAACAGCGGGGATAGCACAAAAGCTCTTATCTCACTGGAGGACATTGAGAAAAGTTTCTGGGTGAGAGGATGCTTTTCCACACTGCAGGACCTAGCCCGCCAGCTCTGTTCCCTGACTCCTTAGCTCTCTTCAGGTCTTACTCTTCCTCACCGCCCAAGACACAGGCCTCATTAGCCTTCCCTTCCTCTCACTACCTCCTAGCATATTCAGATGGAAACATTTATTTCTGAAATGAGCAGCACAGCTTCCAGACGGCACTGGAGACAGCAGTTACAGCCACACCTTAGCAGTCCAGAAAGGTCACAAGACGCTTAGAGAGCTATGCAAAGCACAGGCAGAGAAAACGTTGATCCAGAATGGGTGGATTGAGCACTACGGAGGACCGAGTGGGTGCAACAAGTAGACCTGAGTCCAGTCAGACATTCCTGCTCCCCCTCAATTCATGTGGGGGTGGGAAAGGAAACGATAACAGACACAGAAAATCCATTCCTTCTTAATCTTCCCATTATATTTGCAACTGTAAAAAGTTACACACATTAATCCTTGTCTTACTCTAGCCGCCCTTGGATGCTCTTTGTGCTCATGCTCTTCATCAGCAAAAGTTCAGCAGCAGGACAAAAGCACCATCCTTGGTGCTCTGATAAGCTCCAGAGAAAACAGACAGCTGTGCATACAGATGCTGGAGAGGATGGTCATCATTATTCTGGTCGTTATAAAAAGACTTAACTCCACCCTTGCAGGAGCTGTGAAAGGCAGCCTACAGTTTGAAAGGCATTACAAATGTTCTCATCTACTCTGTCATACAGTTTGCTATTTTGCAAACAGAAAGCAAAAAGCATACTCTATGTCACTGTTAAACTGGGTGTTTGCTGGCCCTGTGGTCTCATAAGCCAGTGATGCAGAGGGTGTGTAGCATTTCCCATGAGACAGGCAATAGCCAGATATTATTAACACTACTCCAGATGCCTGAGAAGATGCCTCTGAATCCTCTTCCAGACTTACGGACCATATAGGCATCATGAATCCTTCTAATGAAGCCAGACAGTATGTTCATAAAAATACCTTAGTGACTATAAGGTGTTGGGCAGCTGAGTGATAGTCCTTGTGGACAGGTTTCAGATGGGATTGCAGATTCCACCATTGGCTCTTACAGAGTTCAGGACCACATGAAAGGTGAAGGTTTGGTGCAAAGAAGTACCAGTAAAGACTGACAGAAAGTAATTGTCCATATCTTCTTTCTCAGACAAAAGGATGTGTAGGAAATTCGAGTCAGACCATCTAGAGTGTTGTCTATGTGTAGCGGCATAGAAAGATGATACCTTCTCCTCATTGCTTGACTTATGATTAACCTCAGGTGGGCAGTAGGCAATAAAGAGTCAGTCACCCAGAAATAAGAAGGTATAAAAGCAGAAACAGAAATAAGGCTCATTATGCTGGCAATAGTGTCAGGATCGGTGACATGCTACTACTGCCTACATGAGACAGATAAATTCTACAGTCATAGAGGCACAGTTAAGAAAGAAAAGTTCTGTGGAACTGCTTTCATCAGACAGCTTTGAAGCATATGCATGGACAGGACATCCGGTCTCTGGGATCAGACTAAAGCTAATTTGAAAAAAACACCCTGATTTATAATGTGAATGCATCTAACTGTCTTGTTCTACTCCTTCATTCCCTGTTTTGCCACATTACCTGCTAATGTAGATTATGCTTTTGTGTTTCATAGGTGAAAACCTTAGTTACTCTTGTTACTCTTAGTTCTGCTGGATTCTGATGCTTGTTTCTGTTCATAAAGGTCAAAGGTTTGATGTGCAGTGTAATTAGGAGGTGAGTGACCTTCTTCCAAGCTAGCAAAGTAAAGCCCAGAGGCATCTGAAGAAGGAAAACCAGCAGGGTAGAAAGCAATTCCCTTGAATCATGTTTTTATCATCTTCAATTCCATCAGATCAGAACCAAGGATCCATACTCAGAAAAGGTGATGAATATTGTGATATCTTTACATAATCTCCTAGTTTGGTTGCTGTCCCTAGCAATGAAAGTTGTAATGATGTATCTGTTAGCTGTCCTCAGTGGTCAAGAATTAAACATCAAGACTGAAAATAGCTAGCTTGTTCAGCTCTAGGAGCTTGACAAGCTTGAGCTTGTTAAGCTTAAGCAATAGCTAAATAGCGATAGCAAACGTTTTTGTCCTCTGCTACTTACACAGTGTAGTTAATTTGCACATACACAGTAGCTCTGTTCTCCTAAAAGCCAGATTTACTGGGCTTGCACAGACAATGTTACTTGAAAAACAGATCCAGCACTCCTTAGAAACACAGCTTTACTGTACATGCAACCTAGCTCACAAAGAACACGTGTTCATTCCCTGCTCTTGTCCTACTTCTTGTTTGGTTCTGCAAAGTACCCAGGAAAGAAGCTGGCTGCCTGCAGGCCCTGCTACAAGTTTCCCAGACATGATCTGTGTCTGAGACCTCTTGATGATGTAAGGAACAAGCTGTGCATTTTAAGAATAGCTCCGAAGACAAGAAAAACCTTCTTTCAGCTAACATCTTTCTTCCATCTGTCAAATGAATGTGTTCCTGTTATGGACTAGGAAAAGAATCCATACATATACTGAGCATCCAACAGGAAAACAATCTTTTTGGCTTATCTAAGTTCTGTTTTTTTTTTTTTTTTTTTAATTTAGCCTCTTAGGAAACCATGTAGAACTCACCTGCACATAGCTTTTGGTAACTTGAAAGTGCTCCTTATGTTCTTACATCACTGAGGCATGGCCAAAACATTATACCCTGACTGGTATAGTCAGTTAAGAATATCTCAGGAACAACTCCTTCATATTTATTTTTCCTCAAGTCCTTGTACTCCCAACTTCAGGGGTTTGTTTTGGATATCATCTTTAGCTCCTTACACGTGTCTGAACTTCCTCATGGCAATACATATAAAATCTCTCTCCAAATACTTACTAATTTCATTCACTTGTTGCAAAAAATCCTAAATTTAATATCAAAACTTGCTAAGAAATTTGCTCTAAAACTGAGGTCATGGATGAAATATTTCCATTTTAAGAATTAACAAATGGAATTTCTAGTGCAATGTCCTAACCTTAACTAATAATAACAAGCTATAAACTGTTCTCATTAATATACATATGAAACTTCAGTAACTTAAATTGTATTAGTGTGAGACGAGAATTTGGACTACCAGCTTTAGTCCAACAAAACAAAGAATATTATAAAAATGACCTGGTTGAAGGCACAGAGTGCTCCCTCAGCAAGTTTGCAGATGATACGAAGCTGGCAGGAGTAGCTGACACCCCAGAGGGCT